>VDFB02275049.1:0-36293 GCA_007258455.2 Sequoia sempervirens
TCCAGTGAGGATCAAATCACCAACATATAAAACCAAAATCAATGCTTCACCATCAATTACCTTAAAGTATAGATTAGAGTCAGCATTATTCTTCAAGAAGCCCAAACTTGACAGGTAACAATCAATTCTTTCGTACCATGCACGAGGAGCCTACTTAAGACCATACAAGGCCTTCTTCAACTTGCAAACATGAGACTGCTTTCCATGTACCTTGAACCCATCAGGTTGCTCGATGTAAACTTCTTCCTCTATCACACCATTTAGAAAAGTTGTCTTCACATCCATTTGGTGAATCTTCCATCCTCTAGATGCAGCAATGGCAATGATGGTCCTGACAAAAGTGTAGCGAGCAACAGGAGCAAATGTTTCTTCATAATCAACTCCCTCTTTCTGTGAAAAACCACGAGCCACAAATATCGCCTTGTACTTCTCTATGCTCCCATCAGCTACATGCTTAATCTTGAAGAGCCATTTCAAAGATACCATAGAGTTGCCTTCGAGTCTAGGAACAATGTCCCAAACATCATTCTTGAGAATTGATTGGTACTCCTCTGTCATAGCATCTTTCCAAACCTGATGACTGGAAGCTTCCTCCACACTAGAAGGCTCAGATTCAATAATCTGACTCATCAAGGCAACATAACTGGAGAACTTATGTGGCCTTTTACTTTCTTTGAATGTACCTCTAGGAGTTGCAAATCTATCAACCTCTTGCATAGTTTGTCTAGCCCAAAGAGGTCTCTTTCTTCTAAACATAATATCAGTAGGCCCATCAATAGGTTCCAAGGGCTCAACTGGATCAACATCTTCCTTCGGTTTAGAAGTCTCCCTCTGAATCTCAGGAGTATGGTCAACTTCCATATCCTAAGGAGGCTCATCATTATCAATCTCCATATGAGTGCCCCTAGATCTCTTGAATGCAACATCTTCCTCGAATGTGACATCCCTACTGATCTCGATCAACTTCTGTCCAGGAATGTGAATTTTGTAGGCTTTTGAAGTCTCGCTGTAGCCCACAAAGATTCCCTTCTTGCCAGAAGGCTCCAACTTAGTTCTCTTCTCTTCTCTTTTGGAACATGAACTGAAATATGCTAACCAATTTTTTCTTGAAGATTACACACATAATCAGCACTAGCCAATTTGATTAGCGTTAGCTCCAAATAGGAAAACAAACTTGAAAGAACTCACACCAAGAATGCACACTCAATCCCAAGGAGGGATAGGTGTTGTCATATGGCGGAGGAGCTAATTGAAAATAAGTACTTGAATTTAACAAACTCAACATCAAGGATGTGCACTCAAGATCCCACTGAGGGCGAGGTGCTAACATATGATGGAGTGACTATTTAAAAATTGAAACTAGTAGGCGGATAACCAGCCATGAAGCTACAACAGTCTAATTCATCCGCTGCGGCGGGCATCCACAGAATTGTGGGGATTCACCACTATGAAAGTGGGTACAAAGAGAGTTACAATCAAATTATCCACACTGGCGGTAAACCATCCAGGGGTACTTATGTGAGAAGAAGAAGAATTAATTGCAGCAATTAGAACTGGAACAGTACTACTGTTTACAGTCTTTACAAATAAGAAATAAGCTGCAAATTACATATGAATTGCAATAGTCTTCAAACACATGAGTAATAGATGATCTCATACAATTATTTATCTCTCTAATTGTTGATAATGAATCAAAAATCAAAACTTCTAAAGTCTAATACAAAAAACAGTAAACTGAAAATGTCAATCTGCAACTGTGGAAATCAATAAAATATTCATAACTCACTCATTTCACCTCCAAATTGAATGAGATCAAGTGCAATGGATTGCTAGAAGGTAGGCGACCATGCTGAGATGAAGAAACAGCTTCAAAGAAGTTCTGTGAATTTTACACGAATCCCAAGGCACTTCCAGAAAAGTACGACCCTCCTTGAAGGGGCGATTTCTCTTTAAAAATCAAATTCTCAATCATAAAATCCCAAAATTGGCATGAAGGGGCGCCCTTGATCAGCAATTAGAATGATGAAATGCCCAGAACCAATTTCAAATTGAAAATAAAGTTATAACTTGAAATCACCTTCAGCTGTAGATGAAACAGCAAAACCAAAATTGATAAATCTTCAAAATGTCTTCACAATCGAGCTCAATCTGCTAGTCTAGATAAGAAGCAGCGAATTCCAACTAGATGTTGTATTTCAAACATGAAATTGGATAATTGGCTAGGAGGTAGCATCCCCGAAGCAAGATTTCATTTGTCATTCCGACAGCATAACATTATGATAACATGAATAGATGAAATGCTGGAGCAAAATCCTTCATTAAATAGAAGCTCACAAACTCTTCAAATTCCTGAGAAAGCACACCAAAAGACACAGGAGTCCTTTCAAATTTCCAAAAACAAATAACTCCTCAAGATGGCTTCCTTTTTTGCATAATAAGAATTTCACTTTATTTTAAAATTCTCTCTTATTAAAGTGGCGTCCACTTTTCCCAAGGCATTATGTTCTTATCAATAATTAATAAATCTCCTCATGAAGGTGTCACCCTTCCAAGACCCCTTTTTAAACACAACTTAAAGTTGTTCTCCTAGGCCAAGGGGGTCAACTGCAAAATATAACCTCGATGCCTTTATTCAACATAAAAATGCCTTAAGAGGCCAGACATGAATTGCAAATAATTGCTCCAACTGGAATTGATGTATTTAAAGCTGACAAACTCCATACTGCTAAAAATAGAATTTACTATAAATAGTAAACTCCCAGAAATGCCAAAGAACCTCAGAACTGGAAACCCTAATTTTCCCTCAAACGAGCCTACAGGCCTTCGGAATAGGCTGATGAGTGATAGAACAGATTAATGATGAGAAGGGGACATTACAGCACTTGATTGACATTCTACAATGCTAGCATACTTCATTGTGTTGGCAATATATTCGTATGCCTTAAAATGCAACTTTTTTCTAAGTTTGGTGCCTATTTGCTACCTCGGACTTGCTTTGCCCATCATTGATATTTGATTAGGGATTTTCTTCAATGGGCCCTCTTGGCCAAAATTTGTGCTTGGTGGTGTACTTTGCCTCTCTTCATACTTTTGTTATGTGCCTAAATCTCTAAAATGTTAAATTTTTATATGTATCGGGGTGTTTTGAGTTAATCTTTGTCTTTGGGTGGGGATCCCCTTACCTTGGTAATTTCCTTTAGGTTCCCCATTTTGAAACCCCCATTGTCATGTTCATTCAGTATAAAACTCAATTCATTTCATAACATAGTAGAACTACCTCGGACATCAAGGTGTTGGCATGATGCATCAAAATATAGTTTAGCTATGCTAGGGAAACATAGAAGCCTCAGTGAAACTTTTCACCAGTCAAAACATTGTTTTCATCTTCATATCATTTTCAGAAGGGTAGAAGCATATTGATAAACTCTTCCAAAAAATTAGGGGTTACAAATTTTGTGATATCTTTTGGCTAACTAAACATTATAGTTACATTGTGTTTGAACAATTTGGGTATAGTAGCCCTCAAAGATGTTCAAAAGCATCCTTTAGGCTCTAGAAAAATATGGCCACCTCTTACATAATGATCTCTTGAATTTATTGATAACATTGCTTTCTATATCTTTCTTCTTATCTTGTATTCAAGGAACTCACCTCTCAAGGAACATATGAAAGAGAGGAAGAACAATAGGCAAACAATATCACATTATATATTTAGATGTATTATGAGATATATTAAAGAATTTCTATGATGTTAATTGGTTAATTGCTTCTAAAATTCAGAGGCATTATCTTGGACGTGGGCCTTTGCCTCTATTAGAAATATTGCCACTTGAGAAGTTTGTTTTCTTTGTAGCGAATTGGATAGATCATAGTTTTAATATAATCCTTGAATGCATCCAATTTCTTGATGGCTTCTTTCTTGGTTGCTTTTTAAGGCTTCATATGGCTTTATTACCAAAGCAATGTATGTTTAGTCATCTTCAACCAAACAAAAGAACTTTGGCGCTCTTGAAGGAATTGTGAATAATGGATATCAAAGCACATTACAAGTTGTGTTGACTCTCAACCATTTCTTGTTTCTCTTTGCATCCACTTGTCTATCATAGGGATGGATTTCCAATTGGGCTTCCACTTCTAAAGATAGGAACATTTCTAAATATTCTCCCTTTTCAAGTTTGTAATGTCCCCGTCTCAAGCCTGATCTTTTCAGTGACCGTTAGCCTTTTCCGGAAACCCGAAGGCTAGTCGGAAGATAAAATTAGGGTTTCCTATTTTGAAGGATGTCTTTGCTCGGAGTTGGTTGATTCAATGGCGGATTCTTTCTGGGTTTTCAGAGAGCTTCACAATGGTATATTCTTCTTGGCATTCTGAGCATCTTCAGGAATTTACTATTTTTAGTAAATTCTATTTCGGGCAGTGAACCTGTTGGTCTTGGCACAGTTGACCTTCCTCTTCAGTTGACTCAGTTGGCTTATTCAGTTTCTAGCTTCAGAATGCAGTTTCAGAGAGATAAGCTCATTCTATTTAAATAACATTATATTTTAATGTTATTTTATCACCTTGGCCTAGTCTATTAACTTAATGTTATTTTAAAAGGTGGACTTGAAGGGTGACGCCAACATTGAGTTAATATTGAATTTATTAAGGTTGATTTAAAAGCCTTAAGTGGGACGCCATTTCCAAGGTTATAAATTAATAATTAAAAGTCAAAATTGCAGCTTGAAGAAAAGGACGCCATTTGCTAAAGGATTAGGGTTTGACTCTTAAAAGAAGGTTAGGGTTTTGAGAAGGTCAACGGAAAATTATAAAAGGAAGCCTTGGGTTCTCATTTGATCATCTTTTGTCTACAGTATTGTTATGCTGCCGGTTTGGCTCTGGAATTGCTTCGGGGAATGAAGGCCTCCTAGCTCGGGCATTTCTTCTTGCTTGCAACACAGCAACTAGTGGTGAATTAGTATAGTTTTGTGAGTTTCATTGGGATTTGTGCATTGTAATCAGCATTGTGGCTATTTAGTTTCTGATTTTTGCATATTAGAGGTTTTCAGTTAGTGCATTTTAGCTACAGCAGATTTGTGTTTTTATTCGTAAATCAGAAAATACAAAAATATTGCTTCTGGGTATTGCATAAATCTATGTGTTTGTAAGGGGCGCTTCATTTCTCCAGATTGTAGATTTTATTGTTGAGTATTGAATTTTTAAAAGGAAATCGCCCTTCTTGCTGGGCCGTACCATTTGATTTCCTTGGGAATTGTGCCATTAATTAATGTGAGCATTTTGAGTCCGTTTTCAGTGATAATCTTGGGCGCCATCTTCTTGGAATCACATTGCATTTCGTTTCATGAAGATTGATTAAGTTTTGAGTGAGTTACGAATGAATTTGTGAGATACAGGGCTGCTGTTTGTGCATATGAAGATCCGGACTGTCAAAAATCAGATTATCAGGTTGGCCCTAATACTGCAGTTTCTGAGTTAATCTTCCTTATTCATTGAAAGGAATTCTATTAATCTTGTTGCAGTTCTATTACTCTCGATTGTATTGATAGCAAGGCATTGTCTAACATTCTGTAAGCTGGCAGTAGTACTGACAACAGTTATAATCTTGCTTATCAAATTGTAATGCTCATCTTTACTTTCAGCATTTGCTATTGTATTTAATTTATCTCCGCCCTATGGTAGCTACTTTCCCACTTCGGGTCAGAAAGCACATTCTGGGTGTTGAGTACTTTCAGCATTTCAGTTATTTCTTTCAAGCATTATAATTTGTAATACTCCGCCATATGGTCGCCTCAACTCCATCCTGGATTGGGTAGCACATACTTGGTGTCGAGTTCCCTTTCAGTACTTAGTGTAGAAGACCCTCTGACCATATGCTCGCCATCATCGGCGCCATTCTTGGTTAGAGTTCCTGCATAAGCATTTTGATTAAGATCCTCTGACCAATGCTCACACCTTGCCCAAATCGGGATCCTGGTGTACATTCTGGTTAGAGTTGCTTCAGCAACGTTTTGGTTTAGCTGCTAACCTTAACGGGTGCATTGGTTTGTAATTTGTAATTCGAAAAACAAAAAAAAATTGGCTCGGAATATTTCAAAGTTGTACAAATGCTTTCTCTTTAGCTTCCTTATTATACTAGAATAGCTCCTCCCTAAACGACTTTTCAACATATCTCTTCACCTCTCACTTGTGCCTTTGCAAGCAGTATGCCTCTCTTTTTTATCTTGGAACATCAGTGCTTTCAGTTTTATACGGTTTAGAGGTTTGGGGACCTAGCTTGGGTGCCATTGATTGGGCCTATATTCAAAGGGTCTAGACTCTCATGCTACAACACATGATTTGTTGCAAGCAGGCAGCTCCTTAGTGCATTGTCCAAGCTAAATTTACTGCCCAACCACTATGCCTTGAGACTATCATTAAGCCTAATTTCTACATCCATAGGTTTAGATCCATAGGGATGTCAACTTTTGGTTGTGAGAGATATCCATGCTTAAAACTTTGCTCTTTATAGAGGATTGCTTCATTTGTCCCTATTGCTTTAATGGTCCTCGCTAGACATTGGCACTGTTGGTACTTGAAGACTAGGTTGCTTCTTTTTGTTGGTATCTCTATTGATACTCCATGTATTTCTTCGATGCTCTTACTAAGCTCCTTCCCTTGAAGGAGACAATCATTAGAGCTACTAGAGAGGACATTTTCGAATGGTACATCTAAGTCACTTGGACCTCCCCTCTTGTGCCACTTAGCCCTTCAACTTGCTTTTAATGCTTATCATTTCTTAGATAGGAAGGTGGTGTCTTATGTTGTCCTCCCCATCTCCAACTTTGTTAGTCACATGGCTTAAGGTTTCCCCTTGGCTAATTGAGGGGGTGTTCACACTAGCTATAAGTAGAGATAGATCATCATATTCTTCTCTAGGACTCAATCTATTGTCTTTGCTTCCTCTAGGAGGTGGAGACAATAAAGGCATTCTAGAAATGTAAGTATTGGCATATATTGAAGAGCAAGAAACAACAGACCAAGCAGTAGGCCATAGATCAAATCATCCTTTGATAAAGAAAGGATCTTGAGGGAGGAAGCCCCCTACACTGCTTTCTCATTTTCAACGCATACAGAGCCATCTGTTTATGTCCATGCCCGAAGAGAAAACTGTGGCCTCTACACATAAGAGATCAAAGGGATCGTTGGAAATTTCATTTTAGAATGAGGCTAGAGAGATTGTTGATCAAGACATAGCGAGAGGTGTTTATGCAAATGGATTGGCATTCAATGTTCACTCACTATATTGGCAAAAAAATGGTGAAATCTGTTAATGAGACTCCAAAAGGGTATAAGGGCCCAAGTTTTGAGAAGGTGCGTAGCACCTTATTAGAAAAAGAGGTGAAATTTGTAGAGGACTCCTTGAAGTCCATAAGGGATTCGTGGATCGAAATAGGGGAGACCATCGTTTTTGATGGATGGAAAGATTCAAAAAATCACCCATTGATCAATGTTATTGTAGTGTATCCTAAAGGGGCAATGTTTTTGAGAGTAGTGGATTGTGAAGGAGAGGTGAATGATGGTGCATTTATTGCTAACATTCTTTGTCACGCTATTGATGAAGTGGGCCCTTGAAATGTTGTGCAAGTTATAACAAGCAATGCAAAAAATTATAGGGCTGCTGGGTTATTGGTTGAGGAGTAGTCTTCACATATTTTTTGGACACCTTGTGCTGTCCACTCCCTCAACCTAATGCTACAAAAAATTGGCAACAAAATTGATTGGATCAAACAGGTGTATGCTAAGGCTAAAGACATGCAAATGTTCATCACCAACCACCATATGTCACAAGGCATATTTAGAACATTCTTGAAATTGGAGCTATTGAAGGTAAATTAAATAATAAACATGTTTCACTATAGTAATATTTTTAATTTTGTAAATTTAAATTTTATTTTATCTTGATTTTCAAATAGGTTGCTGAGGCCAGTTTTGCCTCCAACACAATTGTTTTGAGACGACTTGTGAAGGTTCGTTAGGCACTCTCTAACATGGTCATCAACCCTAATTAGTCCATATGGAGGCAATCTAGCACTGCAAGGGCAACAAAGGTTAAGCAAATGATACTAAATGACATTTGGTGGGATCGTGTTGAGTATCTTCTTAGTTTCAATGACCCCATATTGAGCATGATCTATTATATTGACATGGATAGACCTTTATTGGGTGAAGTATATGATTGCATCGACCCAATGATTGAGAAGATTAATGCCATCAACGATGCAAAAGAGCAATATCTTGAAGAAAAGTTCTTCAAAGAGCTACACAAAATCATTGTAGAGAGATGGAACAAAATGACCACTCTACGACATCTTGCTTTTGCATTGAGTCCCAAATACTATAGTGCTCAGCTACTTTCTGTGACAACAAGAGTTACCCTGTTTAGAGATACTGAAGTTGCTCAAGGGTACAAGGAAAGACTTTGTAGACTCTTCATTGATCATGACCAATGTGATGCTGTGAAGGCTGAGTTCGTGGGTTTTGCATGCTCCAGTGATTGTGGTCTTGATGCTCTTCGAGACAAGTACATGCTCGATGCTCATAGTTGGTGGTACTTCCATGTCCAAGCATACACGTACCTAAAACCTCTTGCAATCAATTTTTTTTTCCCAAGTAAGTTTTATAGTCAAAATCTTTTATCTTTTAAGTTTTATAATTTTATTTATATTTTAATTAAAAAATTTAATTAGTTAAATTTTGTAATTCTTAACTATCTAATTTGGTCTTAATAGGTTGCGAGTTCATCTTCATCTAAGAGGAATCGGAGCACATACTCCATCCATTCAATAAAGCACAATAGACTACATTCAAAAAAGGTAGAGGATTTGGTGTATGTGCATTCAAATTTGTGGCTCCTCACACACAAACAAAGTGCCTACAAAGAAGGAAACACAAAGAAGTGGGGTATCGAGCCAGAGCATCTTGACTTGGATGCTTCCACAAACCACTTTTCTGCACTTGATGTTGACGATGACTATGAGCCAGCTAGTGAGCATGATAGTGCTAGTGTCAGTGGTACTGGTAGTGCCAGTGCCAGTGCTAGTGCCACTAGTGCTATTTGTGGTTCTTCTAATTTACCACTACATATATCATCTAAAATGGATGGTGATGATGATATTTTTGATGACCCATATAATATTTGATCAATGATCAATGATGGCTGATTGTTGACACTTGACTTTATTATTTTTGAACTTTAATCTATATCATGACATTCGAGTTTCACTAATATTTGACCATGAAATTGGTGGTGTATTTTTCTATGCTATTTGACTATTAATATGGTGGTGTATTTTGAACTTAATTACTTCTGCAAATATGCATATATTTCTACTTTTTATATGTTCTTGTAGCAACGAGCCCAACCCCCAAATTTTTTTTTCCCAAACCCACGAACTAAACCGGTAACTTAGACTCACAAAAGTAAAAATAGAGAGAAATTCTAAATGAGAGACATAAGAAAATCACCTAGACTTCTCAAGAAGAAACTTAGAATAAAAGTGAGCAGAAACAAACAATGACACAAAGTTCAACAGTTTGTGCCCACAACAAAACTGATAAGATTAGCAAGCACCCCTTTTTGACATGCATGAAGAATGAGGAAAGATTACACATTAGACATAAGAAGAATATGTAATCAAGAAAGGACACAATAGCTCAAAGTCGAATAATGTTCTTTCAATTCCTATAGACCAGGTGCAACCGTGCATAGTAGAGAAATATCAAAGAATGGTTACAAGTTAAAATAAGAAAAAAGTGCAATCAATAAGGGAAAATTATACACAAAGTTCAGAAACATTCCTTCAATTCTTCAATAAAATGAGAACACAAAGTTTCCCACAAACCCCTGTACAATGGCTGTGTTGAAAAGGTAGTCAGTCGCCACCAGAAACTCACAGATATCAAACCCTTTTTACAAAGCTCTCCAGATGAGAGGCTAGAAAGAATCCTTATTTTACATTCAGATTTCATATTTATAGAGTTTCCTTCCTATTGAGAACATAACTGATTCCTGAAAATCAGTTACAATAAATAAACTTATCACCTCCCTTTGCGTGCAATTTAAAGGATACAATAAAAATATAATAAAATAAGTTACAAGCATTTGACGGTCAACAAAACTCCTAATTGGTATTTTGTGCAATAAATATAGTGGAGTTTGGAGCTGTCTTAGTGCAAGTAACAATGTAATGTTCATCTCCAGGCCAAATCAGTTGAAAAAGTTCTCAGCCCAAAATTTCACATAAAGCTTTAGTGTATGTAATTGGACCTCATATCTCTCCTTTCTCAAGGTAAATGACATTTTCTTATTCCATTTGTGGCTTTCTCTAGAGCTCCCCCAGAAAGAATAAAATGAATATTCATGAGGGTAATGATCTGATAACTTTGTTTCCAAACCGAGTCCTCTTGATCCGAAACTCTCCTGAGTGACAAACAGAGAGCAAGGTCCATTTCCTGAACTTTGACTCAGTTTATCAATGCCAAAATCCCCATCCAAATGACACTTCTCCTAATGTAAAAGCCTAGCTAGTAATGGACTTCTTTTTGGGGTAGCTTCAATATCTCTCTCTAGTTTTGTTACATGAGAAATAAACAAATGACATGGTTCTTCCCACTCTTTTGTATTAATCAAAGAACTTGTAATTGTTCAAGCCATCAAAAAACATTATATTGAAGTGTACATGCTACTATGACCAAAAATTTTCCTCTCAAACTTGATTCAATTCTCCAAAAACCATTTCCAAAGTTTTTAAGACCTAGCCATGTTGAAAGGATTGCTAATTTTTTGACAAGGGAACATCTAAACTTGACCGCCCCACATCTGGAATGGATATTCAAATGCAATTAAGAATCCTGTATAGCACTTTTTGTTTTGGAAGATTTATCATCTATATCATTTGGTAAGATTACATATGGTTTTGTTTTATCAATTGTATTTGCAATTTATTGGAGGCCCTTTAAGCTCTTCCCCTCAGCAAACATAGGGGTAGAGCATCATGATTGAGCCTTAGTAGGAAAATCCTGTAGACTTCTGATATGCGTCCATCTTTAGTTCCTTTTACAAAGGCATAAGTACACACACCAGCATTTGCAAAATCCTGCTTATCCTCTAGTGAGCCAATCTTTCTCTCCAGCCCAACAACCATTTTCTGAATTGCATCAATATCAAATCCTATCTGAGAAATATCTTCATGGACTTCAGTAAACTCATTGTCAATCACTTTAGATATTTCTTTCTACTCATCCATTTTTCCATCCAAATTCTCAATCCTTGGGGTCAGGTGTCTCTTTGTGGCTGCAAGGGTTGTTGAAACTTGATCCAACTGTTTGGTCACACATTCAACAACATTTTCCTTGTTACAGTTGGTAACAAACATGATATCAGAAAAGAATCACCCTTTACAACACATATAGCAATATATCATTGCCCCGAAGCAACAACTAACATTAAAAGAGATGATAGGTTACCACTTTGGCCAGAGCCATTCACAACTTTTATTCGCCTGGATGCAGCTAGCTGTCTTACTTCTTGTGCCAAACGACATACTTGAGTTGCAAGAATAAGAGATGATAGGTTACCACTTTGGCTAGAGCCATTCACATGTTATTGGCCTGGATGTGGCTAGCTGCATTACTTCTTGTGCCATATGATGTGCCTGTGCTGCAAGTATAGCAGTAGTCTTAGAGCTGCCACTTGACTCTCTAGTTTCATCTATTTTTGTTATCAATCTCTTATCGATAACTCACAATTTTGCATGCATATCTACCAAGACTGCTGCAACTACAATATCTGATCAAGTTCCTCTTCCATTATGCATTTGATGGATGTCATTACCCTGTTTCAAGGCGCTTGTTTTAGCATGGGCATGGAGGATGCTGGCAATGGTTGTGGAATGTGGCATTACCTCTGCTGATTGCATCTGCTTGAAAGTTTCTAAAACATTTTTAACAAATCCTTTTTGTGTACATCCCATGATCATGGCAATCTAGGTGACTGCATCTCTTTGAAGCATTTTGTCAAACAATTTGCTCCTTGTCTATGTTTCCAATCTTTGCAAACATGTCTGTTAGCACATTCCAGCTGTAAAATCTTCAATTACATTTGCTTGAAAATTTTGGGTTTGGGGAGGTTCTTGATACCTTGGGAACCTCTTGACAAGTTCTAGGTTCTGTTTAACATCAAACACTTCGAAAAAAGCATCAAATCTTATTAAAATGTGGATGAATGGGTAATATCAGGAACTTAAGGGAAATTGGGAACTTCGTTGGAGGTTCTTGTGGTTCCTAGTACTATGGAAACCTACGACCAGTTCCACTTAACTTTAAAATGCCCGATAAGTGTGTTGATGTTATAGTGGCGGGAGATATCTTTCTCTCAAATTTAAATGATAAATAATTAATAAGGCAAGTTGGCCTTAACTACAAAATTATATTTTATATTTTATATTTTCTTAAAAGGAGGCCGACCTATATGAAGAGTCACCTTGTTTTGTATATAAGCAAGGAGAAGACTTGTCATTTAATCATCAATTTTAAAACTTTAAGTTCGCACCTTAGCAGCAAATCAATTTCAAGGAGGATCATATTCATTTGTATCTTTGCAACAAGTAGTGATGCTATTATTCATTGTAATAATTCAGCCTTGAGTAAGGCCAGACTTGTAAGCAGGTTTTTGCTCTTATTTATTCAATATATTGGAGATATATTTTGCTTGGTTTTTCTCCCTCAAGTAGGAGGGTTTTCCCAGGGTAAAGTGTTGTGTTTATTGTTCATGTGTTGTTGTATTCCTACTTATTGCAAATCTGATCCTAAAACTAACATGGTATCAGAGTGGGTTTAAGAAAGAATCTGATCAGATTTGGGTGAGCAGTCAAGACAACTCTTCGAGCATCATTCGGGAAATTGAAATATTAATAGTTCTTTGTGAAATGCCGTGATCAATGGTGGAAGTTGTGAGCATTCAATTGCTTGCTTCCATTTATCTTTGGCTAAGGTAGTGTGGAAGGATATTATGTGTGGGTGCAAAGCAATTCTTTTCATGTAGCGCATTGAAGACTTGTAAGGATGTGATTATTCTTGTTGCGTGCAAACATGAGGGAGACGATATGTATGTTATTGCTATCACTATCTCTTTATCCTGGGTGTTGGCTATATGATGCCGTGAGAGTTTTTTGGGCCTTTGTTGCTTTTAAAAATGTGCTCTATAAGAAAGATGTGATCATATGTATGTCTTTGTCGCTGGTAACAGGAACACTTGAGCATTTTGTTTCGGGTTGTTCTTTGGGTGAAGTGTGATTCTTTGTTTGGCGGATTATGCAATTCAAATGTGATAGAAATATACCGCGACGTTAGTTTCATTATTTCGAAGGATATAGACCCATGAACGGGTGACTCCGCCGCAAATTAAAGTTAGCATGAATGGAGTCCGTGATTCGTGTATGGCCTGCAAGAGAAATGCGTACGATGACCGTGACTGTAAAACAGCAGATGTTACATTGCCTGCTAATAATGAGAACGCATTTCTTTTTAATACAGTCGCGAGATATTTTGCACGGTGCCGAACAAAGAAAAGCTGAATGGAGAGAGTATGGAGACGCGTCTTTCTTGTGGGCGTTTCGATAAGCCGCTACAGCGGGTGCGGATTTTTCTGGTCATGCACCAGCGTTTTATAACAGTTTACTATAGAAGTATTTTATCCTCAGCAGTACATCATCGGGCGAAGATGATGGTTGTCAGGAAGAGTAAAATGGCTGCAACATAATTAATAAAGAGATAAGTATTCCATGTTCTCGCATAATTGTCTACCAATCTTTGCGTAGTTATTAATTCGCCAAGTGGAATAGGAGGAATCGCTGCATGCTTCTAGCATTGGTATTTCTCTGTGATAGTTTGATTCTTAACTTATTGTAATCTCTTCAAAAAATGCTTCCACGATAAGCCGAGAGCAAAGATGCATTTATAGATTTCCGTATCTCATGAGGAAGAGATTGATTTTTTTACCTTCAGCAGTGCAGCTTCCATTTTAGGGGGGCCTTCAAGCATCGCATAACCGTCGCACATTAGACCGAGCTGGCGGCACATAATCGGGAGATGACCTCTTGAAAGAGGTGCCGAACCCATTTATCGTCATTGCGATCAGTTTCTTCAAAGAGGAGGAATTAACATTTAGAGGGAGTCTGACAAACCAACAGAGGCAACCTTGGACGAGGAGGAGGAGGTTGATTGTAATGTCCCCTTCTCATCAGTGATCTGTTCTGACACTCATCAGCGTATTTTGGAAGCCTGTAGGCATGTGTGAGGTAAAATTAGGGTTTCCAGTTCTGAGGTTCTGTGGTTTTTCTGGGAAATTAATTCTAATTTTGGTAGTATGCAGTTTCAATCTTCAAGGTCTTCATTTTCAGTTGGAGCATCTAATGCAATTCAAGTTGGACTTCTAATGGTTTAATTTTGGAGAATTAAGGCATTAATGTTATAAGTTGCAGTTGATCCCTTGGCCTAGGAGAACAACTTTAAGTTGTGTTTAAAAGAGGGACTTGGAAGGGGGATGCCTTCATGAAGAATTAAATATATTTTAATTATTGCCTTTTTCCTTGGTAAAAGTGGATGCCACTTTTAAAATAAAGTGAAATTCATAATATGCAATCAACCTTGAGAGTTGATTACTTTTGAAATTCCGGAAAAGCATCCTTGGCGTCTTTGCGTGCTTCTCTCTGCAACTCTGAAGATGCAGTGTTTTATTTTTACCACAAGCCTTTAGTTCCAGCTTTGTATCCAATGGCGTTAATATGATGCGATAGTCGCTGGAAATTAATAATTTTGAAAACCCTTTTCGCTCTATGATAAATTCTTGCGTCATTGAACCCGCAATTTCGTGTTTGAAATACAACACCTGTTTGGACTTTGCTGCTTCTCATCCAGACTAGCAGATTTGTGCTCAACAGTTGAAGTTTTGATGAAATTTCCAGATTTTGAAGTTGCTGATACATCTACAGCTAAAAGTGAATTTTGTTAGCAGCTCTTGGAATAATTTTCATTTGGTTCTGGGTACTTTTGCAATGCATTTGTCTGCCAAGGGCGCCCCCTTCCACTAAGTTTGAGATTTTATTTTGAAATCTCTAATTTTTAAAGTCAAAATCGCCCTTGAAGAGGGCCGTACCATTCTTGGAGGCTTGGAAATTCGTGCCAGAAATATATGTGCAGTTTTGTTGCTGTTTGATGATCAGAATATGTTCGCCTACCTTCTAAAAGAACACAGCAAAAGACGGCATTCGATTTGGAGGTGAATTGAGTGAGTTATGAACATTTCATTGGTTTTCATAGTTGCTGATTAAGAATTCCAGAACTCTGTTTTTATATCAGATTCATATATTTTCTGTTTTGATCATAATTCTATCATTGGAAAGGAAAAGGAACATCAAAGAATTCATTTTTCTCTTCTAGTCTTATTTCTCTATCATTGTAATACATGTTTTTGCAGTCTTTTGAATTGTAAGGTTTTGATTAGTAGTACTAATCCAACCTATGTTATTGCTGCAACTACTTGTTTATTTTCCTATTAATTACCCTTGGACGGTTTACCGCCAGTGCGGAGAAAGAACTTGTTATATCATTGTACCCACTCTCAAGTGGTGAATCCCCACTATTCTGTGGATGCCTGCCGCAGCGGATGAATTAGATTGCTATAGCTTCATGGCTGGTTATCCGCCTACTAGTTTCAATTTTAAGTAATCACTCTGTCATATGTTAGCACCTCGCCCTCAGTGGGATCTTGAGTGCACATTCTTGACGTTGAGTAGTTTCTTTCAAGTACTGTTCTTTTATTTCTTCGCCATATGACAACACCTTTCCAACATTTGGATTGAGTGTGCATTCTTGGCGTCGAGTTCCTTTAAGCTTGGTTTTCAGTTTGATGCTAACGCTAATCCAGTTGGCTATTGCTGGTTATGTTGTGTAATTCCTTCAAAAAAATTGGTTAGCATATTTCATTGATGCAAGAACATGGAGCTTCAGAGGGAGTCACATCATCATGAAGAGCCCTTGCAATGTATATTTCTCTGTGACAGAGAAGTATGAGGTGAAAGCCCTTGTAGTGTATATTTCTTTGAGACGGAGAAATATGAGGTGAAAGCCCTTGTAGTGTATATTTCTTTGAGACGGAGAAATATGAGGTAAAAGCCCTTGTAGTGTATATTTCTCTGAGATAGAGAAATATGAGGTGCGAGCGCTTGTTCATCTCTGATACTGGGATGAGACGTCATGTTAAGAGACTCCATGACGACATCATGTTGAGAGACTCTGTGATGAACCCTTTGTACTTCTGTTTTTCCACACATGGAAGTAGCCATGGTGGACGTCATGTTGAGAGACTCCATGATGACATCACGTTCAGAGACTCCGTGATGAACCCTTTGTACTTGTGGTTTTCCACACATGGGAGTAGCCATGGTGGATGTCATGTTGAGAGATTCCATGACAACATCACGTTGAGCGACTCTGTGATGAACTCTTTTCCACAAATGGGTGTAGCCATTGTGGGTGTCATGTTGAGAGACTCCACGACATGGATATCTAGTAAGATACCTCCCTAGCTAAGAGGGAGTGTTGATGTTATAGCGGCGGGAGATATCTTTCTCTCAAATTTAAATGATAAATAATTAATAAGGCAAGTCGGCCTTAACTACAAAATTATATTTTATATTTTATATTTTCTTAAAAGGAGGCCGACCAATATGAAGAATCACCTTATTTTGTATATAAGCAAGGAGAAGACTTGTCATTTAATCATCAATTTCAAAACTTCAAGTTCGCACCTTAGCAACAGATCAATTTCAAGGAGGATCATATTCATTTGTATCTTTGTACAACAACCTACTAGTTCTACAGTCATAAAAGTTAACTATCAACTACCTTCAGCTGATTTGTAACTAATTTGATTTCAAAAGAACTAGGGTTTTCCATTTGTTCTAACTAATTTCAAGATGCAACTAAATTTTACCAAGATACTGTTTCACTTGAAAAGGAACTCCTATTGTTTCACAAATGTCCGAAAAGGAATAACTGTCATTCTAGGGTTTTCCTTAAAACACATTTACTTTATTTTCAATAACTAATTCCTAGAATTCAATCATTCAACACAAAGGAAAACATTGATTAATCTAAAACAACAATTGCAGATTACTCGTTGACATATATCTTAAATGAATAACTATATCTGCATAAAAGAGAATAATCAGAGCATTTACCTGGAGATAATATAAAGAAATGATTTTTATAGTTTCCACCATCTTCAGACTGCATTTTCTTGAAATTGCTTTATTAGAGAGGAAAAGGAAGAATCATCATGGGCTTTACCACCCAACCAAGACCTTCTGGTCTTCCCATGTCCTTCTACTGAAGTACCCGACCCTTCTCGAGGTCAATTAACAAGGATCAAATGTTATCATGGCTTTGAGCCTGGTGTTCATGCATCTATACTGCTGGTCGGTCCCTCCTCTGTAGGTTTCTCCTACCCAGATGGATCATTCTGACCAGAGTATATCTGATACATGAAAATTGACTTTTGCCTCAATGGCATCTACCTTGGCCAAGGATTTTTAAATGCTTCGGGCATCACTATGCCGGTCTCTCTAGCACTACTGTGCCGACATCTCTAGCACTATTGTGTTGTCAGCATACACCCTTGCTCGACATGATTGTTTCCAGGTTAGGTTTTTATTTCATGTATTATTGTTGACGTGACAAAATACTCTTAGATTCTTAACCTTATGGTTTATTGTTGTTTGAGTAGAAATGGATCCTTTCATTTAAGAAGTTCAATTGATGTTCTAATGGAGAATGATGAAGACATACTGTCTTATTAGATAAACTCATTCAATTTCATTGCCAGTCCAAGATTGGGGTAGTTTAAGTATACTTTTCTAGATCAGACTACTAAGAGTGAAAAAGATTTGCAAGAAGCAGGAGATTTATCTAACAAGATATTCGAGAAGGCTTGGTTACACACACAGCTTCAAGTATCCTATACAAAATGAACAGATCAGAGGAGCACACCAATCCTAATTCATGTTTCAGAAGCAATGTGGAGATTAGACGAGTTCAAGTTTTGCTATAGAATAATTACTAACTATTATCAGCTTCCAGAGTTGGAGATTTGGAGGCATGTCTTCGCATTTAGATATATAATATCAAGACTTAGTGACTTCAGAAAGAAACCCTAGGGCTACACAGATGGTGAAGAACAAATCAATGAAACATTCAACATCAAGACTTGAGATTTCAGGGTTACATAGACGAAAATTAGCCCCAGAGTCACAAAGAATAGATTCGGGTGCTGATTATGGGGTTCAATAGTTGTTAGACGGTAGAGAAAAGTCACATTGAATTCATAATTGAGATTTAAAAAAAAACCTTCACTAGAATTAGTCGCACAACTAAAATACCTGTAAACCCGTCTACAAAAATTAGATTGTTCTAAGCTTCACTTTGGAAGGAGTTTGATAAAGCACCAGATATTTGTAATATTATTCGGTTTCAAGAGAAGAGGACACAAGAATCTCTTACGTGGCCGGTTGCAGAGGTATACAAGCTTGTTGAAGAACTAATACAGGAACGACGGCTTGACTTAATCTAGCTTGACAAAGGCAACCTCACAGCCTCCTTAGATGATCGAAGGAACCTTTCCCTGTGAGTAGAGACCAAATCTTCATAGCTCCCGTTCACAAACGATTGAGACACTCCCCGGAGGAATAAGAAAAATAAATGTGAACGAGTTTGAATGAAGGCAATGCGGAATGGTGGGCATAAGGAATTCAGAACGGCGCTAGGAAAACAAAGTATAGAATAGTATAAGCATTTCCCCTTTGGATCAACAGATGATTTCCAAAAACCAAGATGCACGTCCCACCCCAAGAGAAGATTTGCAAGAAAATTGACGCCAAAACTAACTGTCTCGTTCCATAGAGGAGACCAAACTTAAGAAGTAGGCCGTTCGTATTCCACTCCGGATTCTTCCACAACCCTTCGCATTCCATGTGTTTCTGGAGGAGTGGCGTAGTGCTCCAATTCCATGGCCGTCGTCCATTTTCCCCACGAATGAACTCGACAAAGAAGAATAAAATTTACGTTTCAAAAGCTTTAATTTATATATATCCATTTATTGTTTTATTATTATTTAAGCTTTAATCTATTGAACATTCATATATTTATATTATTTTATTTAATATAACTCTATTAAGTATTTATATCCTAGTTTTGACTTAAATAATCATTATTTATTTTACCAAGGCCAAGGTTTTTATTTTTGCGTTGTTAATCGCTTCGCAGAGTTCGATGATAATTTGATCCTTGTCAACTGCATCCTCTCCCTGATGATAGTCCCTTTTCCTTCATGCGATGTCGATCCTACAATCACTTGACATAGGAAACTAGAGTTAGTCCCTTCTTAGTGCATTAATTCACGTTTACATATAATATCATCATCATCATCATCATCATCATTAAATACATCCGAAATCTAAGTAATCATACATACTCACATTTACATTTGCAAAAGAAAGAAAGAAACAAAACAATTATTTAATCCATCATTCACGTTCCCATGAAAGGCAGTTACAATAACAATATTAACGTCCAAGATTCCTATACCACATCATATGAAGTCTTAGGGGGATGTAACATACTCCACCCCTTAAGAATCATCGTCGTCGATGATTATTTATTCATAAACTTAAGTCTAAGATCAAAATTCCATATGGTCCGAAAACAAATAAGGAAAATTCTGAAGGACTTCTTCATAGTCCTCCCAGGTGGCATTTTCTTCTAAATACTGGTCCCATTGGACCTTACATTGAACCACCTCATGATTACGTAAGCTTAGCTGACGCATTTCAAGCACTCGAATTTGTTCTATTGTAATCACCCCGGGATCTGCACCTGCAAGGATTTCCACTTAATCATATGTTCAAAATTTGCAAAATATTTCTTAAGGTAGGAAACATGAAACACATTGTGCAATCGGGTGAGAGCTGGAGGTAGAGCAATTCTGTAAGCCACTGGATTGATCACTTCTAGTACTTCAAAAGGTCCCACGTATCTTGGGGTGAGTTTTGAAGTCTTTCCAAATTTAATAGAGCTTTTCTTTGGTTTGACACGCAAGAGGACTTTGTCTCCCACTACAAACTGCCTAGGAACTCGCTTCGCATCGGCATAACTCTTTTGATGATCATTAGCTTCTTTCAATCTTTGTCTAATTAATTTGACTTGCTCTTCCATTTCTTGGAGCATTTCTGGCCCTAAGATAATCCTGTCTTCCATCTTATTCCAACTAATTGGTGTCCTGCATTTTCTGCCATATAGAGCTTCAAACGTTGCCATTTTAACCGCTGACTGATACAAATTATTGTAGGAAAATTCTACCAAAGGCAAATACTCCTCCCACTTATGTTGCTGATCCATACAATACATTCTGAGTAGATCTTCCAATATCTGATTAACCCTTTTTGTTTGACCATCTGTTTCAAGATGATAAGCTGTAGTGATGTTTAATTGTGTCCCTAAAGCCGAAAATAATGTCTGCCAAAATCTAGATGTTATTTTGGCGTCTCTGTCAGAAATAATTTTCTCTGGTACTCCATGTAGGTGAAATATTTCCTGGGCAAATTTCTGTGCAATTATGGAAGCCACATTTGTCAAATTCCCTGGTAGGAAATGTGCCACCTTGGTAAGTCTATCTACTACCACCAATATGGTATTATGTCTGTTCCTTGTCATTGGTAACCCTTGCACAAAATCCATACTTATAATTTGCCACTTCCAATTTGGTATGCTATGAGGTTGTAATAACCCTGCTGGATGTTGATGTTCAACTTTAACCTTCTGATGCTCGAAGCATCCTGCAACATATCTAGCTGCATCCTTCTTCATTCCCTTCCAAAAATTATAGTGGTTTCACATCTGCCAACATCTTGGTTACTCCGAGATGGCCCGATTATGGTGCGGTATGAGTTTCTTTCCAAATTGTTTTCCTTAATTTTGGTGAATCTGGAATGTACATCCTGCCCTTGAATCTCAAAAGTCCATCCTCTTCTATCTGGAATCCCTCATAATTAGAATCCTGTGGGTTTGTCAATAGTGCTTCCCGTACTTGATTATAGTAGCCATTCCCTTTCAGTTTTTGCAGAACCTGCGTTCTAAAGTCTATGTGAATAGTTGCCATAGTAGTTATGTGCCTTCGCCGACTCAAGGCATCGGCTACTTTATTCTCCTTGCCCTTTATATAACTGATCTCGAAGTCGTAGTCGGAAATTAATTCCATCCATCTTCTTTGTCGTGCATTTAGGTTGGGTTGAGTAAATAAATATTTCAGCCCTTGATGATCTGACATAAGCTTGAAAGTCTTCCCTAGTAAATAATGTCGCCACATTTGCAGGGCGTGCACAATCGTAGCCAATTCTAGATCATGTGGTGCATAATTTTGTTCATACTGTTTCAATTTTCTAGATTCATAAGGCACCACTTTTCCTTCCTGCATTAACACTCCTCCCAGTCCATCTCCGGACGTATCTGTTATCACTACAAAATGTCCATTCGGATCTAGCACAATCAAAATTGGTGCAGTTGTTAATTTTTCCTTTAAAGTGTCAAATGCTTCCTGGCACTTCGTTGACCAATCAAATCTTCTTCCTTTTCTTTGGAGAGATGTCATTGGGTGGGCTATTCTAGAAAAATCTTTAACAAATCTTCGGTAATATCCAGCTAAACCCATAAAGCTTCTAATCTCATGAACGTTTTTAGGTACTGGCCAATTCACTATTGCTTCTATTTTTGCAGGGTCTACAACAATTCCTTTAGCAAAGATTATATGTCCTAAGTACTGCACTTCTTTCTGGAAGAAGGTACATTTCGATAATTTCCCATAAAGCTTATTCTCTCTCAGCCATTGCAGAACTATCTGAAGGTGTCGAAGATGCTCTTCCTCATTTTTAGAATAGATGAGTATGTCATGTAGAAAAACCAATACAAACTTATCTAAACAATCTCTGAATATGCTGTTCATCAGATTCATGAATGCAGCTGGGGCGTTGGTAAGTCCAAAAGGTAAAACTGTAAACTCGTAGTGTCCATATCTCGTTTTGAAGGCCGTTTTATGAATATCCTCTTCTTTCAGTCTAAGTTGATGATACCCTAATCTTAGATCTATTTTGGAGAACATTGCTGCCCCTTTCATTTGGTCAAAAAGATCATCTATATGAGGTAAGGGGTACTTGTTTCGGATAGTAAGCTTGTTCAGCATTATGTAGTCTATACACAGACGAAGGGTTCCATCCTTCTTCTTCACAAATATTACTGGAGCACCCCAGGGTGAAACACTAGGTCGTATCAAGCCCTTATCTAGCAATTCCTGAAGTTATGTTTTTAACTCCAACTCCACAGTAGTCATTCGGTAAGGTGCCTTAGAGACTGGCTTGGCTCCTGGAACCAAGTCAATGGTGAAGTCAAACACCCTCTTGGGTGGTAACCTAGGCAGTTCCTCAGGAAACACGTC
Organism: Sequoia sempervirens; assembly: GCA_007258455.2. Lineage (NCBI taxonomy): Eukaryota > Viridiplantae > Streptophyta > Pinopsida > Cupressales > Cupressaceae > Sequoia > Sequoia sempervirens. Next base: position 22,577 of record VDFB02275049.1, read on the forward strand.
TTGGTATTCCCGAAGGTAGGGGTACTTGTTAGCAAAAGTTTCTCCCTTGAAATCTATCTCCATTTCTCCTTTCCGACTCTGGGTTTGCATTATCATATCATCAAAGTATGTGCTTTCTTTATATTCCCTAACTTCCTCTATTTTGACCGTAAATAAATGACATCCCTTCCTCTTATTTCTTTTGAGTTGCATAGCTGATATTTGTCGTATCCTAACTTCTCGTTGTACCCCGTGTATCATTGCAGGATTCCCCAGGTCATCCAAACACTCTATAGTTTTGGCATAGCAGTCTACCTTTGCCCTACGCTCCCTTAGCCAGTTCATCCCAGTAATTACATCGTAGGATCCCAGAGGCGCCACATATAGGTTAACCTTTGTGGCGAAGCCTGGAAATTCTATCCTAGCTTCAAACAGACACTGCTCTACCCGAGCTCTCATTTGATTAGTGTATTCTACAGTCCAGGATTTAGCCATGTACCCAGTTCTTTTAGGAAATTTATGCAATATCTTAGGAGATATAAAACTTTCTGTGGCTCCCGTATCAGTTAGTATGGTTACGGGGTTTACATAGAGCATACCTGGAGTCTCTATTGGGGTAGCTTGATATTCAGCTTGCCAATAGTCAACTACTGCATGTATTCTTTGTTGAAAGGCTGTTTGCTGAGACGGTAGGGGTTTCCGTTGCTGCTGTCCCTACTGATTCTTATGTGGGCACTGGGTGGCATAATGTTCACCTCCACAATTAAAGCACCCTCCAGATGGTCCTTTCTTTTCTGATCCTTTATTTGCAGTGGTTTCATCTTTCTTGTTATTTGTTGGCGTTTAAATTCGCACCTCTGGAATGCGTATTTGAAACAGATAACTATGCACCAATAAACTGCTCTTCAAATTAGGAGGGGAAGCTCCCTCTTGCTGATGGTGTTGAAAGAAAGTAAACTAAGAACTAAGTTGCCTATCTTTTGATCAGCTTAGAGCACAAGGTTTATTAAACACAAACGCCGCAGTTGAGATTTTCTGATTTAAGAACTTCAACTATGACTAACTTAAACTAAAGACGTTTCTAACTTCTCAAGTAATAAGCAGAGCAAGAGAAACTAGAAATGAACAAGGTGGATTCTTTGACAAAATACTTCAATAAACTCTCTCAACAAACATCTACACACTTAAATTTGCTTAAATCAAGATCATAAAAGTAGAACACAAATGACGAAAATCTGAGATGTTATATCAAGGTAAAGGAGGCTCATGATTTTATTACTCAAACTTCTAGAACAAAACTTACTTCTAACATGCCTGGAACAAGAAATTGCAGCTAAAGAGGCTTGCAATCTTGTTCTTACACAATACGAACAGCAATTACAATAACTTCTTGTTGGCTAAAAGAGACTCAACAATTGGCTATCATAAAACAATTGAACAACACTTGAGTAACAAATAGAAGGCACAATAGGGTCAGCGTTTTGTTATCACTAGCATGGTTAAAGAAACTAATGAGCAAAGGCTCTTATTTATAGATAAGCAGAGGAGTAGGGAACCCTAAAATCTCCTTGCTTTCACAATCTAGGGCTTGCTCAGCAAGCAAGCTTTATTACTAAATCTAGAAAGAAGATAACATCTAACACCTAAGAAAGCAGAAAAACCGGGAAACGCCAACTATTACATTTTATCTTCTTTCTCTTCTCAAAGAATGGATAAGAATTCGTTCCAAGAATATAAAAAAAGCGAGAAAAAAGCTTCTAGAAGAAAGTTGCTTTAAAGCTCGATCACATCCACTAGGAAGTTAGAAATTGTGTCCCGGTTCGGTGTATCTATGCCCTCAATAGCAAAACACCGCTTTTCTAGAATATCTTTAGCATCTGCAACAGATCTTTGGAAATCTTCGACCTCATTGGCCGCTTTTTCAAACCTTGCTGACATCATGGAAGTGTGACTTGGCAGAGTCTTATGTTTTTCTTTCATTCACTTCAGTACAATTTTCTTGTTGTATTTTTCCTTATGCATCACCCATATCTTTTCACATTCGCCCTTTGAGATAGTGACACTTTCAGGCCAAGGGGGAATGGAGAAACATTTCTCTATCATATCAGGCTTCAGACTACAAATCAATCTACCATCAATTGATTGAATCTCCCTTGTAGTCGGGTTGTAATGCTTGATGCAAGTGATTACGAACTCAAGACTCTGAATTGATATCGGGATAGATGCTGCTGCGAGGAGTCCAAAATGTCCCAAGTTCTTGATGGAAGTGTTGCCTGCGCTCTCCAAAGCATGTAGATCGAACACCAGGTTAATGTGATGCAAATCTGTCTCAGCTGTTTTGGTGTAATCATGATAAAGAGCTGATCCAGTCTTGAAAACATTGGGAGTGTACTCCATTTCGGAAAACTTGAAGAATGACTGTAAAGTGCCTCGCCTAGGTTCAGACAAGTTTTGAGCAACTTATATTTTTAGAATGCTGTTTTTCTTGCTTCAATGGACAAATTTTTTGAATTTTTTTCTGAGATATGGGTTTTGCTCAGAATTTTGTTGCCAAGACAACCATGATGATCCATTTCAAAAATTTGATTTTTATATTGAAAAGCGGCAAACCCTAGACTGCTAAAATTTTTCCCAAAAAAAGCGGCACCTGGGTTTTGTTCGAATATTATTAGAAGTGAACCCGGTTGATTAAATTTGCAAAATATTGATGGCTGATCATTTGTACTAAAATTAAAATTTTGTTACACTTAGACATTTTGAAGAAATGAGTAAAGAATCTTGTTAAATCCAGTCCAAAAGGTCAAAATTGGTGCATGTCTTGCATGGGGAGGTTAAAATGCAAAATTGCAAAATCGGCCGATGCAGATTACTTGCTAAGAAGCGTCTTAATCTAAAACCGGATCTGGGTTTTTCATCCTACTTTTTAGGAAAATTGCTATTTTTAAAATTTTTCTACAATTAGTAACTTTTTCTGGGTTTTTTTGGGTTTCTTTGGAAATGGATTCTGGCAAAACTGTCTAAAAATAGAAAGTTGGTCCGTTAGGGTCCAAACTGATTTTGATTGGCTCAAAATACTTCCATATCAGGCTGATGCAGTCAGAGTCTCAAAATAATCAGTTTTGCCCTACTGGGTCTATTATGCTTTTTTAGAAGCATAACAGGAGCTCCGAGGTCATCAATGGAGGTCAGTCGGCTGCCAAGTGTCAGATTCAACATTCAAAGCATTCGACAAAAGGTGAGTAGGTGAGCAAGCGCGAAGAACGGAGCAGAAATGTAAAAAATGTGAAAATTTTCTAACATTGCCAGCCTTGGGCGCCCCATATGAGAATAGGCGCCCATCTTTTTAGGGCACTAAATGATGAAGTTAGGGTTTACACCTCCAACCAAAGTTGTTCATTTCTCTGCCAGCTCCGCAACGAATCCAACGGTGCAATCATCAGTTTATCTAGTCATCCGGGATTCAAAGCTGAACAGGGAGGATTCTTACAGGAGTTCGAACGAAAAGCTTGAAGATTATCAAAAATTGACTAAGTGTGGAGACTTTGGGCACCCCAGGTGAAGAAGGGCGCCCAGCTTTTTGGAGCACGTAACTCAGCAGTTAGGGTTTGTAAATGTGCTTAGTCTCTTTCGTATTCAACCAGCTTCGCAACGCCTGTCTCCGACAGATCATCCAACCGTCCAATCTCCAGTAGATTCAGATCAAAGTGGAACATACAGAATGAAGGTTTCAAACTTGAAGATGAAAGTCAGAAGAAAATGGCTAAGTCTGGAAGGTTTGGGCGCCCTTGGTGAAGAAGGGCGCCCAAGATTTCAAAGGGTAAAAGGGATGAATTCATAGATGAAGCTCTAACGTGATCTCTTTGCAGTTGATCTGGCTTTCCAATGAAATACTCAGCGCATCGATCGGAGGTTGCAGTCGCTAGATACGAGGGGCTGAACGGAGGGTCTTACGAGAGCTAAGGATCAAAGTTCAGAAGCAAACAGGAAAAAGTGGAAAATAAACTAACTCTGGTGAGGTTGGGCGCCCCAACTTGCCAAGGGCGCCCAAGCTTTTGAAGGCTCAAATCCAGCTGTTTGGCGAAGTAGCTCCCAGGAGACCACTCTTAATATCTCTCCAGCTACGCAATGAGCATAACCACCAGTCAATTCGATGCCCGGAGCACCAGATTCAACGAGATCATCTGTAGAAGAAGAGTTAATGAAGGAATTAAAGATCAAGAAAATGGCTTACTCTGGACAAAATGGGTGCCCCTGGAGAAGAAAGGCTCCCATGAATTTGAAGGTCGAAATGAAAATTTTAGCCAGAGACGCCTCCAGAACAATCTTCTCAGAATCAGTTAGGCTCCGCGATGAATCCTTCAGCTTGCAAATCAGATTAATCTGCAAGCCTGAAATTGAAGGCAAAGTAGGGGGTCAAAGTTGCGAAAAGTTGAAAATATCAAAAAATTGACTAACACTGCTTGAAGTGGGCGCCCCTAGCCAAGATGGACGTCCATCTTCTCATGCCTTAGAGAAATTTTCAAGATTTTCAAAATTTCAAAATTACAAGAAGGAAGATGGCATCCAAGTTCAATGAGTTGAGATTTTTAGGGTTTTGAAAATAAAAGAAAAAGAAAGCAAACCTAAAACCAAACCCTAAGTCTATTTAACACCTCTCTTCAATGTAATTTTCATTATTTTTGCAGGTAGCATTCAAAGGAGAAAGTTGGAACAGCAAGTTTGAAGAATTTTCATGATTCAAGAATTCATATTTGCTGGTTATTCATCAGATTTTTCAAACCAGCAAGCATAAACCCTTGCTTTTTCAAGCTTTTTCATCCAGAAGATCAAGTCTTTCAAGGAGAAGGCCAAGGTTTTCAAATTTTCAGCCATCTGGGTCTTTTCACTTCATTCTTCTGAAGAAATTTTCAAGAACTTCATGAAGTTGCAGCAGCTGCTTTTTATTTGCATGTAAGTGAAATCCTCAGTGCATTCAGTTTTCAATCATCTGGGTCCTCTCAAATCAGTCTTCTGAAGAAAACCCATATCACAGCTTTTCTCTAGAAAATTTCAAATCCTAGGGTTGGCTGCTTTTTCGATCAGCCATCAGTATTTTGCAAATCTAATCAACTGAGTCCATTTCTAATCATATTCTGAACAAAACCCAGGTGCCAGCTTTTCTCGTGAAAATTGAAGAAATTAGGGTTTGTTGCTTTTTTAGGCGAAATTCAAAATTTTCAAAAACGGACGATCTGGGTTGTCTTGCAACGAAATTGTGAGCAAAACCCATATCTTAGAAAAGATTTCAAAAAATTTGTTCGTTGGAGCAAGAAAATCAGCATTCCAAAAATAGAAGTTGCTCAAAATTTGTCTAAACATAGGCGAGTTTACAGTCATTCTTCAAAGTTTCCGAAATGGAGTACACTCCTAATGTTTTCAAGACTGAATCAACTCTCTATCATGATTTCATCAAAACAGCTAAGACAGACTTGCATCATATCAAGCCAGTGTTTGATTTACATGCCTTGGAGAGCGCAGGCAACACCTCAATCAGGAACTTGGGACATTCTGGACTCCTCGCAGCAGCGTCTATTCCTATATCAGTTCAGAGTCTTGAGTTCGTAATCGCTTGCATCAAGCATTACAACCCGGCTACAAGGGAGATCCAGTCGTTGATGGCAGAGTGATTTGCAGTCTAAAGCCTGATATGATTGAGAAGTGTTTTTCCATCCCCCCATGGCCTGAAAGCGTTGCTATCTCAAATGGTGAATATGAAAGGATATGGGATATGCACAAAGATAAATATAGTAAGAAGATTGCACAGAGGTGGATGAAAGAAAAACATAAGACTTTGTCAAAGAACGTCGGGCGAGGAGAGTTTAACGATGAAATTGCTATCATTATCACCTTGCTCAACAGGGTAACTGGCTCAGAAGACGCCACCAAGTTTCAGCCTTGGATGTTTTATGCCATACCCCACATCATGAAGAAAACCGAGTTCTATGATTGGCCTACCTTGATCAGTGACAGCCTACATCAGCAGATAATAAAATACTTCCAATTTCATGAGTTTCATATGGTGTCTCACCTAGTCTACTTGGTGGCCTATCAAGGTCAATTCAGAGGGTTGAATACTGAGGGATCATTGAGTGTACAACATATATATAACTACTATCCCCAGTTGGAATTCACAAAGTCATTGCATCACTACAAAAGAGTGAACGAGGCTTTTCTGATGTACACAGTGCGGGACCTAGACAATGAATTGCTCGTTTGCATCTCTTCAGTTGCTAGGGCAGCGATGGCGGAGTGGGCAGATTGGTTCATATAATTTCCTACTTTCACCTATCTCAGGGTCTATGGCTATTCAAGTGCTATGCTTATGTTACCAAGGTACCCGTCAGACGAGTTCGTCTTCATGGAGTTCTTAAGGCATGCCCACGATGTCCACACAGTCTTGAGGAATAGAAGGAAACCCTCCCTCCATTTTCCATTAGGGCTGGGAGTCTATACATGCAGGATTGCTGCAGATGCTAAGACAATGGGAGATGAGTTAGGTAAACTCGACCTCAAGTCTTACAGCGAGAGACGATCATTTGATCCTCATGGTGTCTACGCTGGCCGACTTGAGAAGAACTATGATCATATATCCGCCCTTGAAGATTTTTGGGCTAATTGTACAGATGAATTCGAGGTGCGGAGGCGTAGTTACAGCAGACTCACTCTTCACCAGATGAAAGACTACTTAAATGAAGACATAGAAGGGTTATCAGATGATGACGAGGATGTGCTTCTCCTGATGTATACTCAAAAGCGAATTGAAGATCAACCCCTTCCACAAGTCAACTGGGCTAATAAAGAGTCCTTCTCAGTTGAAGACAGGACAAGACAAGTCCTTGAACATAGCAAGGTTTTCCTAATCCTTAAGAGGAAAAACTCCATTCTAGTAGCAGAGCCGCCAAGGACAATTCCCTCTTCTTCCAGAGCACAGTCAAAAGGAAAGGGTAAAAGTTAGTCTCAAGAAGGCATCAAAGGTAGTAGATCAAATAAAAATGTAAGAAGAAGGTTAGATTTCTTAGGCATAGTCATACAGGAGCAACCTATAGCTGAAACAAAAGCTCCTCCTTACGAGCCCGTACCTCAGAAAGAAGCAGAGGAGCCACCTTTAACACACGTGTCTGTACCTTTGACATAACCTTTACCAATTCACATCGACCTCGATATTGAAGATGAAGAGATTGAAATTGCACCTCCTAAAGAAGTTAGTAAAGATACTACCGTGTCTTGGTTTGAGAACTCCTTAGGAAGGGTAAGAAGAAGGCCTTCATATCAGGTGAGTGTTGATGATCTCGATAACATCTATCAGGAGCCTCCTAAGAAGAAAGCAAAGAAGCAAGTTCACTTTGATAGGAATCTTGATAACGAGATAGTCATGGAGATTGCATTGCCCCCAGAAGACAAGAACAGGGATGAGGTGAATATGGATGACTTCGTCATGGTCAAGGCTAATCTTGGTAGAAATACCAGACATGCGGATGTGAGTCTTTTCAGAGTAGTGTCCGAAAACCTTCAGGAGAGAGTACTCAAGGATGGAGAAGAGAAGGCAGCCCTCAAGGCTGAAAATCAGCAGCTTAGGCTTTATATTTCTAACCTTGTCCATGGTTATTCACAGACAACCCAGTTGCTGCCCCAGATTTTAGAGACACCAGCTGATCATCATTAGTTAAGACAGCTGATCATTTGTAGGAAAGAAACTCAGGAATGGATCAAAAGTTTCATTGTCGGAGGAAAGGAGATCTTGGCACGGATGTTCTAGTTAAGACAAAACGCTCATAAGCTACGTCAAAGTATCCAAGGGTTTGAACAAACACTGGCTGAAGTAAGACCTAGGCATGAAATCATCATTGCTGATTTAGACACAGCTTACGGTTTAGCAGTTTCAAAAGAACATAAGAGACAAATCCTTGCCTGGAGAGAGTGTCATGTTTTCAGAGTTAAAACCTATGAGAGGACATTCGAGGAATTTATCGCCTACAGATAAAGGGTGATTGAAGCTCTTCTTTTCATCAGTGAGTTCATCACAGAGATTCCTTCTCGGTACAGTCTTGAAGATGGTTCCTACGTCGGGCTTGATGAAGTACAGGATCAATTTCAAAGTGTTGTTCGCAGTTGCAATCCAGTTGGCGGAAGGATAGGTCATATTTCGATGATGTCAGCAAAGTTTGAGAAAGCGGCCAATGAGGTCGAAGATTTCCAGAGAATGCATTTGTAGATCTTTGAAGATATTCTGTGGTGTTTTACTATTGATTGCATAGATGCAGGAGCCAGTCTGATTCGAATTTTTCTAAGCGAGGATGTGATCAGGCTTTAAAGCAACTTTCTTCTAGAAGCTTTTCTTTCAGCTTTCTTTACATTCTTGGAATAATTCTTATCCATTCTTTGAGAAAAAAGATAAAAATGTATAATAGTTAGAACTACAGCTTTTTCTGCTTTCTTAGGTGTTAGATGTTATCTTCTTTCTAGATTTAATAAAGCTTGCTTCTTGTAAGCCCTAGATTATGAAAGCAAAGAGATTTTAGGGTTCCCTACTCCTCTGCTTGTCTATAAATAAGAGCCTTTGCTCATTAGTTTCTTTAACCATGCTAGTGATAACAAAACGCAGAGCCTATTGTGCCTTCTATTTGTTATTCGAGTGTTGTTCAATTGTTGTGTGATAGGAAATTGTTGAGTCTCTTTTAGCCAACAAGGAGTTATTGTGATTGTTGTTTCTATTGTGTAAGAGCAAGATTGCAAGCCTCTTTAGCTGCAATTTCTTGTTCCAGGCATGTTAGAAGTGAGTTTTGTTCCAGAAGTCTGAGTAATAAAATCATGAGCCTCCTTTGCCTCGTTATAACATCTCAGATTTCCGTTATTTATGTTCTACTTTTATGATCTTAATTTCAACTTACATTGAAGTGTGTAGATGTTTGTTGAGAGAGAGCTTATTGAAGTATTTTGTCAGAAATCAACCTTGTTCATTTCTAGTTTCTCTTGCTCTGCTTATTACTTGAGATGTTAGAAATGTCTTTAGTTTAAGTTAGTCGTAGTTGAAGTTCTTGAAACAGAAAACCTCAGCTGCGGCGTTTGTGTTTAATAGACCTTGTGCTCTAAGCTGATCAAAAAGATAGACAACTTAGTTCTTAGTTTACTTTCTTCCAACACCATCAGCAAGAGGGAGCTTCCCCTCCTAATTTGAAGAGCAGTTTATCTGTGCATAGCTGTCCGTTTCAAATACGCATTCCAGAGGTGCAAATTTAAATGCCAACATGATTGAAAAAGCAGCCAACCCTAGGATTTGAAGCTTTCTTGAAAAGAGCTGTGATATAGGTTTTCTTCAGAAGACTGATTTGAGAGGACCCAGATGATTGAAAATTGAATGCACTGAGGATTTCTCTGACATGCAAATAAAAAGCAGCTGCTCCAACTTGTTGAAGTGCTTGAAAATTTCTTCAGAAGGATGAAGTGAAAAGATCCAGATGGCTGAAAATTTGAAAACCTTGGCCTTCTCCTTGAAAAATTTGATCTTCTAGATGAAAAAGCATGAAAAAGCAAGGGTTTATGTTGCTGGTCTGAAAATTTTGATGAATAACCAGCAAACCAAGCTCTTGAATCTTGATTTTTTTTTTCAAACTTGCTGCTCCAACTTTCTCCTTTGAATGCTACCTGCAAAAATAATGAAAATTACATTGAAGAGAGGTGTTAAATAGACTTAGGGTTTTGATTTATGTTTGCTTTCTTTTGCTTTTATTTTCAAAACCTAAGTTACCGGAATCGGCCATTTACCCTCCCGATTCCAGGTACAGGATGTCCTGAAACGGATACCTCCCGGAATCCCTGTGGAATTGAACAGGATTCGGGATTTTCGCGTCAAAAACGGTTCTACGTTTTCCTTGCCGAATCTAAAGGTTTCTATCATGACGTGGCATTTTTACAGAGATTCTGAGACGTTTGGCGCAGGGATTGAAATTTTTTTGCAACCTTTTCGTGTGAGAATAGAACTTGATGAAACCCTAACGCATTAATTTCTCATTTCACCCATCGTTTTTCATTTTTATTCTGCGCGAAAACCGGAATGCAGGCGATCTTATTTCGGCATCTCCAGGCGTTTGTTATCAACTTCTCCTAGGTTGCGGGTGGTTGCGGGCAGCGATCCAAGCAGCAGCAAGATCTCCCGAGAGCAGCCCGCGTGATATCTTCGGGTATGTTTTTAATAACGTTTGTTTTTTTCTTTTGAATCTTTTTTAATTTATCATTTATAGTTTATAAATTTATTATTATATTATTGTTTATAAATTTATTATTATATTATAAATTTATAATTTATAAATTTTAATTTTAATTTATAATATAGGACCTAGGTATTTAGTATTATAATAATATTATTAATTTATTTAATAACAATATTATATAATACTAGTTATATATATTATTATTATGATAATAATAATATATAGTTAATAGTATTCTTGTTTTTACTTTTTAGGCTGCAAATATGCCTATATTTATGTTTTTTATATGTTTTATGTACGGACGTACCCAAACGTACCCACACCCAAAAAAAAAAAAATGCATGTCGAGGCGTCGTGCCGTGCAGAGTACCCGCGTGCAGTACACGATTAGGTAACTTAGTTCAAAACCTCGTCTCTTGATCATTGAACTTGGACGCCTTTTTCCTCGCAATTTTGAAAATTTGAAAATTTGCAAATTTCTCTAAGGCATGAGAAGTTGGGCTCCCTTCTTGGCTAGGGGCGCCCACTTCAAGCAGTGTTAGTCATTTTTTTTGATATTTTCAACTTTTCACCATTTTGACTTCCTACTTCGCCTTCGATTTCCGGCTTGTAGACTAATTTGATGGGCGAGCTGAGAGATCCATCACGGAGCCAGACTCGTTCATTGGAGATTGTTCTGGAGGCGCCTTTGACTAAAAACTTCATTTCGACCTTAGGATTCATGAGAGCCTTTCTCCTCCAGGGGTGCCCATTTTGTTCAGAGTTAGCCATTTTTATGATCTTCAATTTCTTCATTAACTCTTCTTCTACAGATGATCTCGTTGAATCTGGTGATCCGGGCATTGGATTGACTGATGATTATGCTCCTTGCGAAGCTGAGGAAATATTGTCAAGGGTCTTCTGGGTGCTACTTCGCCAAACAATGAGTTTTGGAGCTTGAAAAGCTTGGGCGCCCTTCTTGGCTGGGGGCGCCCAAGTTCACCATACTTAGTCATTTTTCATGAATTTTCACCTTGCTTATGAATTCAAAAACTTTACTCTCATCAGACCCTCTGTTTAGCTTCTCGTATCTGGTGACTACAAATTTTGATTGACGCGCTGAATATGTTGTTGGAGAGCTGGATCAATTGTGAAGAGATCATGTTAGAGCCACATCTGCAAATTCCTCTGTTTCACCCGTTGAAATCTTGGGCGCCTCTTCTCTCCAAGGGCGCCTAAACCTTCTAGACTTAGCCATTTTTTATTTGACTTTCTTCAGAGTTTAAAACCTTCATTTGGTATATTCCTCTTTGATCTGAATCTGCTGAAGATTGGACAGTCGGATGATCTGACGGAGACAGGCGTGTCGAAGCTGACTGAATACTGAAGAGATCAAGCATATTCTCAAACCCTAACTGCTGAGTTAGGCGCTTCAAAAAGTTCGGCACCCTTCTTCAGCAAGGGCGCCCAAAGTTCCCAAACTTAGTAAATTTTTTGATAATTTACATGTTCTTCATTCCGACTTCTATGTGAATCCTCCCTGTTTAGCCTCAAATTCCGGATGACTGGATAATCTGATGACTGCACCGTTGGATTCGTTGCGGAGCTGACAGAGAACTGATCAACTTTGATTGGAAGTGTAAACCCTAATTTCATCATTTAGTGCCCTAAAAAGATGGGCGCCTATTCTCATGTGAGGCGCCCAAGTCAACCAGTGTTAGAAAATTTTCAGTCTTCATCCTCTTTCTTCGTTCTTCGTGCTTGTTTACCATCTCGCCTTCTGTTCAATGCTTTGAATGTTGAATTTGACGCCTGGCAGCCGACTGACCTCCACTGATGACCTCAGAGCTCCTGTTACGCTTCTGAAAAAGCAGAATAGACCCACTAGGGCAAAACTGGCTATTTTGAGATTCTGACTGCACGAGCCTGATATGGACGTATTTTGAACCAATCAAAATCAGTTTGGACCCTAACGGACCAACTTTCTATTTTTAGAAAGTTTTGCGATCATCTGTTTCAAAGAAACCGAGAAAAGCCAGAAAAGACTATTTTTAGAAATTTTTTTTAAAATACTTGATTTTTCTAAAAAGTGGGATGAAAAGGCGAGATCGGGTTTGTAGATTAAAGGTTGCTATGAGCAGACCGGATGTCAGTTACAGAAAGTTTTAGCGTTTTAACCCTCATGCAAGACATGCAAATTTTGACCTTTTTGATTGATTTAAGACTTTCTCATTTCTTCAAAATGTCTAAGTGTAACAAAGAATTTTAATTTTGGGGTCTGACATTATTATTGAAATTATTCCTTTGTCCCTCTTGTTTCAAATCTGTTATTCTTGTGACCTTTCTTTTTGTTTGAGATTGTTCCCCTTGCGCTGTTGCTTCTTGTCGAGGAAAGAGTCATCTTTCTTGACCTACCTTTTGTCTAATTGCTTTGATGGAAGCCTCAACCATTGTTTTGTAGACGGTACATCCACAGGACCTCCTACCCGATTATTCAGTCCCTTTATAAACTTTCGAACCTGAAAGTTTTCATCTTGTTGGTATTGGGGAACATACTTAAGCAGTCGAGTGAATTTCTCCCAATATTTATTGACCGATAGAGGTCCTTGCCTCAGATTTTCAAAGTCTAACAACTTCTAGTCATAGTATGTTTGCGGTAGCCAACTTTGACGAAATAATCGTACAAATTGTTCCCATGATACTTCAGCTGCTACCATTCCCATTTCTGCTCTTTTGTTCTCCCGCCAGGTGGCAGCTTTTCCTGCTAGTTGATAGGCTGCCCATGTTGCCTTCGAATTGTCAGAATAATCTCTCAGTTCAAAGTATTTTTCCATTTCCGTTAACCACGCCTTTGCGGAATCACCCGAAACGGAGCCCTCAAACTTAGGGGGTTTAATTTTATTCATGTCCTTGGCTAGTTCATCAACTAGTCTACTTTTCTTGTGTTCCAAAGTCAAGTTTTTTGAAGTTTCCCCTTGCTGTTCGCTTTGGTTTTCTGTTCTTTCTTCACTTGTCATGTGATGCCCTTCCACTTTTCTTTCTAGGTTATCTAACCGAGTTTGGGTTGTATTTATCAAAGCTAATAACTGGTCCAACTTGGCCATGGGATTATTGTTTTGGTCCACCCCAAATCCATGTCCGGAATTTTCCATTCCGATGATGTCTTGGTTACATTAATGTCTCTAATTAGTCTTATATGTTTACTAATTTTAGGCCCTAATTTCATATAGATTTCCTTTTATACAACTCATTCAACATTTTTAGACATCAAAGCATTTTGAATTTAAAAGAAGTAATTCACAAAATCTGATTGATGCAAACAAAATTTTATTTATTGCTTGAATATGGATCATCACTCCGTGTGATTGATCCTTAGATAGTACAAAATTTCTCTATCACATCCTGTGATTGGTTTATACAAAATTCTCTATCGCATCCCGTGATAGATTTATTTCATAATAGTACAAAATTTTCTATCACTCATGTCATAGATTCCTTACAAGGATTACAAA
>VDFB02275050.1:0-13653 GCA_007258455.2 Sequoia sempervirens
GTGTGGGATTCATCTAAGTTAAGACAATAAGGAGATCACCATCAAGACTCCTTCGATAAATCACATCGTTAAGTATTATTAAGCAAAATGAGCATCTAATAACTTTTTTTGTTGATTGGAGGATAAATCAGGTGGAAGGATGTTTTGATGGAGGTATGTGTAAATATCTTGATACAAGGGAGTGTTAGGACCAATGATTTTGCACACAAGTTCAAAATTTAGGACATCAAATGTAGGGATGAAGAGTTGTTCCACTAAGAACTCACAATATTGAGTGTTGTGTAGCATGTTCAAAAGAGACCTAATAGTCACCATTACATTAGCTACTTTTTATTTATCCTAGGGATCTACTCAAATGATATCTGGGTGAAGTAATCCTTGAAACTATCCACCATTTTTTGTAGGGTTGGAGTTTCTCATCCTTATTTTGATAGTCATCATTCAACTGTCTAATAACTAGCTAGGAATCACCAAAAACATGGAGCTCCTTAATTTTCCATTGTATTGCCATTGTTAGTCTAGTGATCAACACTTCATACTCAATAATATTATTTGTGTAAGGTATCACTAATCAATATGATTTCAGGATATAAGCACCTTGTGGGGTTATGAATAGTACACCTACTCCTAAACAATAAAAACAATAAATCAAATCAAAATCAAACAAAAGATCACTCAATAAAGCTTAAGGAAATTATATTCAAAATGAAGTAAACCTATAATAACAACCTCACACAATAGCCTTGCTTAGCTCCATTGTTCTTCAATTTCACCTTGAAGAATGGTGTTGTAGTTTCTCTCAAATTTTAGCACAAAAACACTTAATGATACTAATACATATATATTTTTTTGCAAAGAGAGAGAAAGGGATAATTGATAGATGAAGCTTGAATTTATAGATTGAATATGATATTTTTTAATGGTTGATATTGGATAGAAGATTGAATATATCAATGAATGATAATTATTGAGAGGAATTGATTGAGAGAGATAAGGAGTTAATTGATTGGATGATTTGATCTAACTAACATTATGGAGTTAAGAGAATTGATTGATGAGATAAGTGTCAGTGACTATTAGTGAGATTGAATATATTAGATAGAAGACTAAATAGATTGAAGAGTGGACTAAAAGTGAGTGGAAGTTAATTGATGAGGTAGAAAGTGCATGGAAAATTAACAAAATAATTAAATAAACAAATTATTTAATACATGTACAAAGGGGAAAACAAATAAAATAATAATTGAAATTATTTTTAAAAGATTATGGAGAAATTAATTAATTAAGAATAGTTATTTAATTATTGATAATTAGAAGAGGTTAATTGATGAATTAATTAATTAATTAAATTATTTAATTAATATGGAGGAAAATAATAGATTATAACGAATTAATTAAATAATTAATAATTATTTAATTAAATTAGAAATTGAGGGAACATTTGAATTTTAAATAATTAAATAACTAAAATTATTTAATTATCAAGGATGAAAGGTAAATGATGTTAACTCAATTCAAAGTAGAAGACGAATTGATGAGACATGATGACAAAAATTGCTAATGTTTTGGAAGAAATGAATTAGTCATTTTTAGGTGTCTACACCATGTATTCTACTGTAAATTTTTGGATCCCCCCTTTTATCCCTTACCAAAAGAAATATTACTAGAATATATGATAGGTCTTGAAGAATCCAAAGTGACCCCCAACTAGAAAACCATGGAGCTCTTGTATATTCATTTGTTTGAGGGTGGAATTATTCCATGGGCACAATATCTCTTTATACCATAGGGAATCTCCCTTCCAATAAAAATTATCAATTTCTCAAATCAATTTATAAATATTGAATTAATGCTAGGATAATGTGTCTCAACCTTGGAATCACATAAAGTACTATTAATACATCAATGACTGAGGGGGCATGGGGCTTTCCCCCCCATGAGAGGTCTGAGGGGATCATCCCCTTGACTAGGGGTCTGGGGGCAATACCCTTGAAAGGAGAATTTTATTTATATTTTATTATTGTAAATCTGGATAGTTCATAATTAGGTCTTAGATCTGAAGGCCAATATTTTATTAGCTTTACTTTCCCTAGAAGGAAACCTTATTTTATGAGTTCATTGTATTATACTGTGTATTATACTATATATTATGATGTATTTTGAGAGTCTGATAATGATTGTGTTGCCTCTGGATCTCTAGTAATTAGTGATACTCCTATGAGAAGCTTGCTTTGCAAGTATATTGTAATCTTTGTGATTTCTAAATAATATATTGGGTGGATTTTGGAGTGTGGGGTTTTTCTCCCGAAAGGGTTTTCCCCATGTAAATCACTGCGTTGTGGTATGCTTATGTTTATTTGTGTTTAAGTTTTTGTAACTGTTAAAGATCTGTAAAAGTTTTGCATTATCCTCCTCTCAAGATTAGTGTAGGAAGTTGTTCTGCTACCTTAGCTTCCTTACAATTAGACTCCATGTAGTGATATATTACTATAAAAATTTCACTTCTTCAACTAATATTGAAATATTACACAATAGTGCCTCATTCTTATCATACTCTCTTGATAGTGCATTAAACACTAAATTATTCTTCCCTTTCTTATAGATGATCTCAAATGCATTCCCAACATATTAGTGATGATGGTAATGGAGTTGCATTATCTTCCTAACTCAGAGGTTTTGTTTCAATTATGTTTGGATCCTAGTTCCTGATAGTGTGATGTGGGGGGCTTACCACCCCACTTTTGTTGCCAAGGATTCCAAGGGGTAGTGACAAAATTTTAGAGACCCCTAGTAGAGGTTCAGGGGTAGTTCCTTGATGATAATTAGAAAAAATCCTTGTAAATTATTTTAATTTTGTAGTCAATCTATATTTTTCATCATTAGGTCACAAATTTGATGATAGAAGTTATGTTGGTATATTTTTCCCCAAAAGCAAACCCTTTTTTTTATGAGGGAATTATATAATGACTGTGTACTGTGAGAGAAAATTGTGATTGAGAGAAGAGATTGTGGGAGAGTGAAGAAGAGGTTGCAATGGATGTGTTGTAGGTTTTTTTAATAATTTTGAAATAGATGAATAACCAAGATCTTTCTGTGAGATAAATAAGATAAAATTGTAAATAAAATAATAAAATTATACTCATGATTCCAAGAGATGCACAAATTTCAAGATGAAAATATTACATTAGAATCTCAAAGAAAGGATGCAAAAGAATTACTACAAGAATCATGATACATTAATGAAAATACAAGCTAGGTAGTGATTTTATATCAAACTACGAAGAGGATAGAGGTGGAAAATCCAACCATTTAGGAGTGATCACCAAGTAGTCTAAAAATAGTAAATGCTCCTCCCTTTTAGGATGCTAACACCTCAATACTGTATCTCTTAATTATTAAATAACTAAACTCACTTTATTAACCTAAGAAAGATTATGATGGAAAACTCCTAGGTGCGGTGGCACTCCCATTGGGAATTCAGACCAATCACTATGCAGAGGCAGAGACTGCGTTCATAAGTGTCAAGTATGCAATTAGTAAAGGTTACTCTAAATTATGGGTTGAAGGAAATTCTCTAAACATAATTAACTATCTGCATGGCACTCATCCTCCGAGTTGGAATGTGGATGGTGCAGGAGCACCCAAGGCCTTCAAGGAGTTGTTCAAGAGCTAGGAGTTTTCAAGGGTCAGGAGGACCTATCCATTATATCAAAACATCAACTATGACCTTTTGAAGCCTATAATGGCATTTGGAGAGGATAAATGCAATGAGAGAGTCAACTGTCCTAAGGGTCTTGATAACGATCCTAGGACCAAAATGCAATATAAAGGGAAAATCATGTTCTAGGGGTTTGATTAGTAATCTAATGCTTTAATTAGGTCAAATAAGGTTGGACATTGAAGATCCAATGGTTTTTAGATAATAGAATTTAATAAATTTCAAGATTGTAATTTCAAATTTTTGAATTTCACTTTAGGCGAGAAAATGAGTTTTAGGTGTTTTAGAGGTAATTATGCATTGTAATCAATCAAGAACGGTTGGATCAGTTGGGGAATGGTTCTATAACCCCAAAATGATCATTTTTACGGAGGTTGGTCAATGGGAGAGGTGATTGTACGGACTGTTTTATGGAAATAGTGAAAAATACAGTTTTCTTGCATTTTTATGGTGTTCTTTTGTTGAATACTTGATCTCTATTGAATCTATGTCTAGTAGGATGCTTTAGGAATTTGTGTTTACCTTTTTTAACACCATTGAAGGCTCTAAAAGCAGTAATAGATAATTCCTTTGCATTTTACATCTGACTGCCCTCTAGAAAATTCAGATTTTGCACTCATTTTGTGAGTTTTCATGGATAAATGATCCATTTCATGGAGAGTGGTGACTGTAATATATGAAATGGATCATTTATAACATGTATAATACCAATCTAGCAATATAATGTGCAGGAGAGATGAGTATTATGGTGTACACCAAGCTTTGACTGTGAAAAGTGCTTGAAGTTGGGGGCTAGGGTATAGCAGCAGAAGATCTGCCTTAATGAGGGGCATGTTTTTGAGTTGGGATAGACTAAAATAGCTGTTGTCCTAATGGTGTAGAGTCAGCAAAGAAGTTTTGGAAGTAGGTGGAAGGTTAGTTTTCAAAAAGCCCCCTGTTTGAGAGACAAGTTAGCAGGAGGGTTTTGCTTTGAGCATGTTAGAGGTGTCATGAGACTAAAACTTGAAATACTTGGTTTTGAGTCATTTTAAGGGACTTTTGAAAGTTTCATGGTCAGAGGTTGAGTTTAAAGAGGGGTTTCTTTGAAAAAGAGGGCTAATTAGGCCTAAATTGGAGGAAACAACAGATTTTTGATTGGTGTGCTCCAAAACAAGTGCCATCAAGAATCTAGTATGTTATGTATCATCACAAACTACATCTTGTTCAATCATTAGTTTGGAGTTTCCTTTGGAAAGTTTGAGTGCAAAGTCAAAATCGTAGCTAGAAGCCTAGTTGAATACAATGGCCTAGTTAAAGGTGGCATGGTTTTGTATGCAGTGCAAGGGTTGGGCTTTGAAATCATTCAAAAAAAGTTTTTTTGGGTCTCTTAAGAGTGTTTCTAGGGTTTGGGTCCATAAGGAAGGAAAATAAGTCATTTGGTGCATTATTGAGGTTTGTCTCCACCAGGGTACCTGAAGAAGGGTTGAGATTGCATCATTAAGTTCCTTGAAATCTTTGTGTTTGTTTCAAAGTCCCAGACCCTCTACATCAAAGTGGTATTAGAGTAGTGAGTACGTCATTTAGGGATTGAAGAAACAACAATGCTTTCATCAATTAACAGAAGTTGGAAGTTGAAGAAATCGCAGAAGGGGAGAACTCTGAAAGCAGCAAAGAAACAATCGAACAGCGAAAGAAATGGAGAAAGGGAAGAGGGCGCCCATGGCAAACAGGATAAACAAAGATGGGAGGAAAACCGAATGACCAGAAGATGAAGAACGCGAGGGAGTAAAATCGGGGAACGACAAGGATGGGGCAATGAAGGACCGAGGAAAGGAGGTTGTTGAAAGGTGGAATTTCAGGTCACATGTGATATCCAGGAAAGATGGATAGTGAAGAGGTGTTAGGATGACTTGATTCCTTTGATATTTTGAGTTTGGGAGGATGGATGTAGAAGAGAGGAAGGTTAAGTTTTCCAAAACTAAGTTGAGAGTCACAACATTGACATGGTGGACTAGTTTTCAGAATGATAGCATGGCTAGAGGATTGGAAAAAGTCTCTACATGGGCTAGGATGAAGAGTTTGGTCAAAGAGCAGTTCCTACCATCTAATTATACCATTCATGTGAAAAGGATGAGGCAAAATTTAAAGCAAAAGGACTTGGATGTTATGTCCTATATTGAGCAATTTCACAAGCTTAGTATCAAAGGAGGTTATGAAGAAGAGGATGAGAAAATAGCTAGGTATATCAATGGCTTGAGGGTACGATGCGAATGAGATTGGCACGGTGCCAGGGACATTGGGAGAATGTTTTTGGTTGGCCATTGAGCAGAAGAAAAAGATGAAAGAAACAAGAAAAGGTCAAAACAATGGTGTGGAAGGAATGCAGTTAAAGCGAGGTGGGGTAATGAGGAATTGGGACAAGACGTGGTAAAGGCAGCAGCTGACAAGGAAAAGGAAGTATTTTTAAGACAAAGGGTGGATACATAACAGAGGGAAGGCTGGACAAGGGTAAAGGGACCATTCCGCGGGTAGATGTTTCGGTGCAATGAACGGGGCATCCTTCGCTAAGAATTAATCTAAATGGGGAACAAAGGCGATGGAAGTGAGGGAGATAGGGAGAGCTAACGGTACAAGAAGAAGAAGACAAGAAGGAGAACAAGGCACATTCATGGCGGACCACGTGGCGTTGGTGAGTTTCTTGATCAAGCAAGGAGAAAGACTTCATAAAGAACCAAAGGTAACTATTTTCAAAACAAATTGTCTCAGTCATGGTAAGATCTGCAGATTGCTCATAGATTCAGGGTCACATAGCAATTTAGTTTCACTTGATATGATAACCAAGCTAGGGATTGAAAAATTTGATCATCCTACTCCCTATAAGGCCACTTGGATAACTCAAGGATAGCATGTAGAGATTGGTAAGAGAGCTTTTGTTGATTTCTCAATTGGATCATATCATGATAGGGTGCTTTGTGATGTCATTCCAATGACTTGTGGTCATATCATCTTGGGAAGACCATGGCAGTATGCTAGAAGGACATTGCATGATGGATTTCTTAACACATATTTGGTTCACAAAGGAGATGTTAGATACAAATTAGTGTCGTTGCATTTGGAGCAATCTAATAATAGTTTTGTGATTTGTTTTGAGAAGAGTTTGTAGGTGAAAAAGCAGGGTGAAACAGGGGAAGACATTGGTAGATTGGGAAAAGACAAGTTGCAGCAAGGTTGTGAAGGAGACAGTCCTAAAAATCAGAATTTGTGGGACTTGAACAGTCTTAAGGTAGGGAATATTGAATGCCCTATAGTTGAGGGTGATAGAGGTGATGTCATTTCACAAAGGAGACAGGGGAATGAAGGCAGAAATAGGGTACAAGGGCAGGTTGAGATCAAACAGCTAAGAGGGCAGTCTCATCAATGTTTTGATTCTGTCAAGAATGCAGATTGGCAAAAGAGGAAGATAGTGACTTTGGGAGACTACATACCTTCTCATTGGAAGAGGAAAACATATGAGAGCAAGGGGTCTTTTGGTGGCAACACATGGGATACTTCTTGGGGCAAGAATTCTTTCTTAGGGAGAATGGTGCAGGAGCACCCAAGGCCTTCAAGGAGTTGTTCAAGAGCCAGGAGTTTGCAAGGGTCGGGAGGACCTATCCATTATATCAAAACATCAACTATGACCTTTTGAAGCCTATAATGGCATTTGGAGAGGATAAATGCAATGAGAGAGTCAACTGTCCTAAGGGTCCTGATAAGGATCCTAGGACCAAAATGTAATATAAAGGGAAAATCATGTTCTAGGGGTTTGATTAGTAATCTAATGCTTTAATTAGGTCAAATAAGGTTGGACATTGAAGATCCAATGGTTTTTAGATAATAGAATTTAATAAATTTCAAGATTGTAATTTCAAATTTTTGAATTTCACTTTAGGCGGGAAAATGAGTTTTAGGTGTTTTAGAGGTAATTATGCATTGTAATCAATCAAGAACGGTTGGATCAGTTGGGAAATGGTTCTATAACCCCAAAATTATCATTTGTACGGAGGTTGGTCGATGGGAGAGGTGACTGTACGGACTGTTTTATGGAAATAGTGAAAAATACAGTTTTCTTCCATTTTTATGGTGTTCTTTTGTTGAATACTGATCTCTATTGAATCTATGTCCAGTAGGATGCTTTAGGAATTTGTGTTTACCTTTTTTAACACCATTGAAGGCTCTGAAAGCAGTAATAGATAATTCCTTTGAATTTTACATCTGATTGTCCTCTAGAAAATTTAGATTTTGCACTCATTTTGTGAGTTTTCATGGATAAATGATCCATTTCATGGAAAGTGGTGACTATAATCTATGAAATGGATCATGTCTAACATTTATAATACCAATCTAACAATATAATGTGCAGGAGAGACGAATACTATGGTGTACACCAAGCTTTGACTGTGAAAAGTGCTTGAAGTTGGGGGCTAGGGTATAGCAGCAGAAGATCTGCCTTAATGAGGGGAATTTTTTTGAGTTGGGATAGACTAAATATGTTTTCCTAATGGTGTAGAGTCAATGAGCAAGTTTTGGAAGTGATTGGAAGGTTAGTTTTCAAGAAGCCCTAGTTTTTGAGGCAAGTTAAGGAGGGTTTTGTGTTTGAACATGTTAGAGGTGTCATAGAGGCCTAAAAACTTGGAATCCTTGGTTTTGAGTCATTTTAAGGGACTTTTGAAAGTTTCATGGTCAGGGGTTGAGTTTAAAGGGGGGTTGCTTTGAAAAAGAGGGCTAATTAGGCCTAAATTGGAGGAAACAGCAGATTTTTGATTGGTGTGCTCCAAAACAAGTGCCATCAAGAATCTAGTATGTTATGTATCATCACAAACCACATCTAGTTCAATCATTATTTTGGAGGTTCCTTTGGAAATTTTGAGTGCAAAGTCAAAAATCCTTCGCTAGAGGCCTAGTTGGGCTAGCAGCCTAGTTAAGGTGAAAAATTGGTTTTGTGTCTAAGTCAAAGGGTTGGGCTTTGAAATCATTCAAAACAAGTTTTTTTGGGTCTCTTAAGAGTGTTCCTAGGGTTTGGGTCCATAAGGAAGGAAAATAAGTCATTTGGTGCATTATTGAGGTTTGTCTCCACCAGGGTGCCTGAAGAAGGGTTGAGATTGCATCATTAAGTTCCTTGAAATCTTTGTGTTTCTTTCAAATTCCCAGACCCTCTGCATCAGTGGATTAGCTCATTAAAGATACTATAATCATGCTATGATCTTGTGAAGAGACCTACGTCTCTCACGTTTATCGAGAAGGAAACTCGTTGGTAGATTTTTTTGCCAACGAGGTTGTCAGTTTAAATAATTTTCGTGCATGGGAGGAGGGCTCGATCCTTCCTGAGAAAGCTATGAGTTTATTAAGGAATTATGGCATGGGTTGAGATGATGCAACATTTATGTTCTAGTACCTTCTTTCATTTTGCACATTTTGTGGGTGTCTTCTTACTCTCTGGCTTTTAGTTGAGTGTTTTTTCACAAGGGCTTGCTTGTTTGGATGTTGTGTGACATGGGCAGTGATAGAAGTAGAATCGAGCCGCATTCCTGTGGGAGGATCAAGAAAAAAAAAAGCTTTAGAATATACTGCGTCATGGTAATTTCACTCCATTCTTAGAGAGGTTGCATGGGCATGACCCCAATGCCTCAGTGTAGTTTGTGTCTTTCTGGAATAACCATAGGCTCAAGATAAAAGGCTTGTAAGTGGAGGTGAATGAGGATTTGGTTGCTATTGTTACAGGGATGCTGACGGTTGGCCACAAGTTCTTCAAGGACAAAAAGAGTAATGAGAAAGTGATGGCCCAATTCTTCAAAGATGATGAGCGGAAGAAATTAGTTAAGTTGGAAATTTGGGGTTATGAGAAAAATGTTGGATCTCAGCTGTGATCATATGGTTTGTCCTTGATGTCAAAATCCCTTTCAGTTGACTCTACTTGTTGATAGTTTCATATTGGTTTCTCATGCTTTATCTTGGTACAGTTTTGTCTATATGGTTTACTTGTCTTGGCATTCTGTGGATTGTTTACATTCAGAATTTTAATATCTTATGGTACTGATCAGTTTGAGCTTCGTGCAGTCTCTAGTTATCTTATTTATTCATTGTCTCGGTGACAGAAAAAGAACATATCGGCGTAAGAATGGCAGGGTCTCCCTGATCCATTTTGAAATGTTTGTGTTGCCTTTCAACAAGACATTTCTGATGTCATAACGATCTGATTTTACATATAGGCAACTTTCGGCGTGACATTGATCGTGGTCTTGGTGATAGAAGAAAAGTCTATCAGCATGAGTTGTGTTCACCGCTGGGAGATCTTACCGAATGAGTCGGGTCTCACTGACTAACTCATAAGGTGGTTCATCGGCGTAAGAAATCCCTATCAGCATGTTGTTTCATCGAGCATTTTGTGTCTTGGCGACCGACACAAGAAAGATTATTTTGGCAAGACTTGTCTTTTGTTTCGGCGACTGAAAGTGATCTCTATCGGCATATGTTATTCCATCGGTATGTGGTCTCAGCGATATTGGTATGTCACACCGATCAGAGATTAAATGGAAACTCATTGGCATGAGTTTAAGGCTTCGGCGTGAGGTTATAACGAATATGCAATGTCACACCAACCGGTGGTGGATGGATGCATATCGGCAAGAGTTTTGCTTCGGTGAAGGGTCATAGCGAAAAGGGTGATGTCTCCCTGACTAATGCATGTGGAAGTCTTTTGGTAGGAGTGTTGTATTTGGTATATTGTCTCTTTGAAGATTGTTTGTCTCACCGACTGTGCACAAAAAGGTCTTATTAGCAAAGGTTGTGGCTTCGCTGAAATGTCATAGCGAATGTGCAATGTCACACCGACCACCGTTGGACAATTGCCTTTGGTAGGACTTTCTGGAAGTCTTGGCGAACAGGTGTGAATTCAGGGTGTTTTGGTATGACTGAAACGATCTACAAGATGTCTCCCTGATAGTTTGAAGTTACAGCGACATATATAGGATGAATGGACTCATCGGCAAGAAAAACCATGTGTCACAACGACTATTGTGTATCAAGTGGGATTTCAGTAAAACAAAAGGTATTCTCTATGAGGTCTCCCCGATGACGGTATTCTTTAGCGACACTCATAAGATAGAAGGATGCATCGACAAGAGAACCATTATGTTACAACAACTTACAAGAGATAAAGTCTTTCGGTGAAACATAATGAAATCTACATAACGTCTCCCCGATAGCAGAATGTCACAGCGACAAACAGAGGGATGACTGACAGTGGTAAAGTGACTTTTGGCATAGGTATTGAAGTGTCTCAACAACACCGGATGAAAGGATGACTTTTAGAAAGACATGGTGTGCTCTACAGGAGGTCTCTCCGATATCAAAAGGCTATAGTGACAGTGAATGAAATGAAAAGGGCATCTCGGTGAGAAAGCCTCTTGTGTCTCAGCGACTGAAACAAATATAACAGAAATGTGATCTCGGGGAAACATAAAAGATCTTCGATATGGTTTCTCCCCGACGGCAGAAGGTCATGGCGATGCACAGGGACAAAGGAACGATCAATGTTATAATTGCCTTCAGCATACTTGTTTGGATGTCTCAGCGATTAGAAAGAACAAAACACGTGGTGACTGTTGTCTCAGCAAATGATTTTTTGAAAACTCATACACTGTGGCCGACATGGATTTTTCTAAGTATAGTTGCAAGCCGACATCATTTTTTGGCATCGAATCTCAGAACGGTTACATGGAAAAATATTCTCTGAGATTTTAGAGGTTATGATTTTTTGTTAGTGGGCAGCCATGGCTTTGTTGAAAATCTTTCAATTACAATTTGAAATCTCCTGACTCGGCGCAGAAGTTAAAGCTCTATGGATAGGCGTTACTCTGATTTTTACCATCATCGATAGATCATTATGAATCAACTTCATATTTTAATAATAGCAAGAGAGTTTCAGAATCTTGTGAAAAAACACTTTTTGAAGATTTCTTCGTAACTGACATACTTGAACTATATATATAAACCTGTGTTGAAAACTGTGAAGGTGCTACTGGCCAATAATTCTGAGAGATAGTTATTTTGGCCGTATCAAGAGATGTATTGGAAAACTTTGTAATACAGAGTTGGATTCTTAGAGTATGAGGTAGATAAGAGTGTTGAGCTTCTTGAGCTTACTTGAAAACAAAGTGATCCTCTGATATTATTATTGTAATTCTGTAATCTGAGTAAGGGGTGGTGCTCCTTGAGATTGGTGTCTCTAAATAAGGGGTCGGTACTCCTTGAGATTGGTGTCTCTAAATGAGGGGTTGGTGCTCCTTGAGTTGGTGCTCAGAAATTAGCCTATAAGGCATTGTGAACAGTTGGTTAAAAAGATTAAACCAGTATGGCAGTTTAGGAGTGGTTTTTCTACCCCAGGAGGGTTTTCCACTCGGCAAATCTTTTGTCTCTTTGTTCTTCAGTGAGCTCACTACTTTTCTGTGTTGTTGTAGTTTCAGTTCACTGTTGGGTTTATTGTTGTTCTCAATTATGTTTATGAATGATTACATTCAACTCATGAATGCATTTATCAGAGTAATATTGAGATCAAATCTGAGCTATGTTTTGGCAAATGCAAGATATCTCACTCAAATCATATTTTCATAAGTTGTCAAATAGACTAAGTTAATGTTGTCATATCTTTGTGCTTTCAAAAGTGATTACTCTACTCTATTGTTGAAAGAAAAGGAAATCAAAATTAAACATCTTGGTCGAAGTTGAAAAAGTTTCAGACATTGATTCACCCCCCCCCTCTCAGTGTCTGCCCATAACTCCAACACAAAAATCCCTTAAGAAAATTTGGGAGTGTGTTGTTGAGGTGCTTATATGCTATGTGACTCTGGAGGGGAGGTTTACTGCTATTCTTGGTCACCACTTCACTCTCCTGAACCATTTTAGACATGGTTTGTTCATTTCTTTCCTGTTTTTCCTATTATCGTCTCTGGAGGTCTCTGTTTATGCTCATTGGAAGAATAGGAGGGATCATGTCCTCCATGAAGGTCTTATTTTATTAATTATGGATCATGTTAAGTCTCTTCTCCTTGCTCCTACCATTAAGGGTAAGGAGAAGACTTTGAGTGGTGTTTCTAGGTCATTGGGCTCAGATTCCTCTTCGGATGAGGAGGAGGAATGGAACAAAGAGGAGGAGGAAGTGTCTCTGATTGTGATGAATATGCCTTCAAAGAAGAGGAAGTTGGGTGGTTCTAAGATTAACAGGGTAGCTAAGCGACTTGTCCTTTTTGAAAGCGAGGACATGGAAGTGGGCTCGGATGGTTCCCCTCCCAAGATCGAGGAGGTGGTTGTTGGTCAGGATGATGTTGGTGGTGGCTTTGAGGTAGTGCCACAGGATAATGTTTTGGGTTTGGAAGACAAGCCACAGAGGTCATCTAAGCATATTTCCAACCTGAAGAACAAGGCCTCAGATGTGTTGGCTAAGGACCCCAATGTGTCTAGTGATTGCAAGGATTCTAGCGACAAGATGGTGGCCATTGAGGACTCCCCAGTGCAAGATTTTCCTAATGTGGAGCAGGACAAGGAGATAAAGGGCCTTGATGAGGAGAATTCAGAGAAGAAAAAATCTAAACAAGAGCCTTTAAAGGTAAATCCTCTCTCTGAGGACTTTTCTTACGTCGATGATAATTCTACCTCCATGTTTGATTTGCTGGAAATGGCTAGGGCTAGGGCTACTGGAACTTTTAAGCTAGCTAAGTGGACTCTTTGAGAGTTCAATAAGATTAATATTAAAATTAGAGGTTTAAAGGAGAATCTGAAGAATGTTTTGAAGGGTTCAGTGTCGGACATTCTTATTGACAGAATTGTGGACCTTGAGGGTTCCTACCATGATTTCAAATCTTTGTGTGAAGATAGATTGGCTACTTTGGAAGCCAAGATTCTGGGAACAAACGTGGATA
>VDFB02275052.1:0-89868 GCA_007258455.2 Sequoia sempervirens
TGATTAAATCAAATTTCTTGATCACTGCTTTTGTTGCATGGCAATTACTTATAGTCTGTTTAATATTTATTATGCCGCTCCTTTATCTCTGCTGACTTATTGATGATTTCAAATTACCTTCTTTGATTGACAATTGCTGGTTGAATAGGTGGATTTCCTTGTTCTTTGTTTCATTTAGCAATCGGTGATCTTGGTATCTGTACTATGGTTGCTGTTCCTACCTTTTGTGTGATGGTTACCATTCATTGCTACTTAGTCTTTTGTTGCAAATTTCTAATGGCTCAATCTCTATGAAGTTGAATCCAATTTCTTCTCTAGCATGTTAGCTTCAAAGTTTTGAAGCATTAATTAGCGTAGGGTGCATACGTTCATCTTAGTTTTCTAATTTGTTCTATTTTAAAAAACTTCAATAATCCATAATGGTCCTTTGCATTGCATTTTAATTTTTTTTTTCATTGAATTTTTTTTGTATATTTCACAATTAGCATCCTTGATTTATATTGCATTCAAATAATACACTGTTTCTCATGACAATATTTATGTTGTTTTTCTTGTGTTTCTATTGACAATTATACACTGTTTTTTCTAACTTATCTAATTGAACCAACCTCTCTTTTGAACCATCTTCTTATTGCAATTGATTTTCCACTGCCACCCTCAAGCTTGGTACTAAAAATTCAATGGAAAGACAGCTTCTTGATCGCACATCAGTATTTTAAACCAGTTTTTTATGCTCATCATGCTGTTGGAACTTTTTCAGTCCAATCTTACTTTTTTATCCTACATGTTTTTATGAATTTTTGCCATAATGGATTCATTAGATGCTTCAGCTTGACCATTTCCTATTTGGCTAATGTAATGTCCCCTTTTTAGCCTGATGTTGTTTGTGGTTGGATTAGCCTATCAATGGCCCTCGTAGGTTAATAGAGCATGTTTAGAGGGTCTTCTTGGCAGTTACTCAGAGGGTGGTTGGCTCACTTCGTGGATTCAGGAGTTAATTGGATGATTCTTGTGGTATCTTGGGTGTTCGATAACACATTGTTTGATAACATACTGTTTGATAACACATTGTGTTAGCAAACATACTGTTGGATAACATATTGTGTTATATTTTTATATTTGCACTTTATGAGTTATATTTTTAAATTATAATAAAGTGTAAATATATTATAATCTTATATTGTTTTATTTGGGAAGCTTCTAGAAGGGGCCAACCGCTTGAGGGAAAAAGAATAAATAGATGGTGTTGGGTTGCTTCTCATCATCCAGATTTGAATATTGCTTTGACATTTTCAGTTGTGGAGCCAAGGGTTTCTGCAGTTGTTTCATTTGGTCTTTGGGAACGAAAACTCCCATTGATAGCATAACTGAGGAAGTGAAATATTTTCTAAAGGGTTGCAATTGTGGAGGTGATACTTATGTCATCTCAGCTGGACAAAATTAGTGGCCAAGGGCCAATTTTTCATAAATTTGATTGGAGCATTATTGGAGATATTTTTGGTGATCAAAGACTTCATCATTTGGCTATACTAGGGGTCGACTTGCAGCATTCAATCATTTCTAGAATTTCTGATATAATTATTACAGTCAATATTATTCTGCATAAAGCCACGATTTTGCATTAGGGAGGCTAATTTGGGTTCGATGGTGCTTGGAGTTAAGTGCGCTTCACTCTAGGAGGCAAGGCGACCTTGCTAAGAGCAATTGGGAGCATTTTTGGAGGTTGACATCAGCATGTTTTGCATACCAACAGCAAACAGGGGCAGCAGCATTAGCAATTCGATTTAAGCTTGGAGACTAACATTTGGTCTTGTTGTTGATTCATGCTTCATCTCCCATCCAAGGCGTCCCTTGTGGCCAGGTTCTACAAATTTTCTATTAGCTTCTAGCATTGCATTTAGTTTAGTTCTATTTTCAGCTGTAGGTGAACCGTGAAGTCATTACCAGCATTAACACAGATTGGAGAAATCGATTGTAATCTGCCAAGAGTCTTGGCTTTAATTTGAGCATTGTATTAGACAATTACATTGCAATAAGGAGATATATACACTGCTGGTTTCATATTGTTGTAATGGAGCAAGTCTATGTCACTATGATTAGTCAATTAGTATGCATGCCAATTGTTTGACAAAATGTCAATTGGCTGTAGGTGATCATTTTGTTCATGGAATTTATGTATTTGCATTTGAAAGGTCAAAAAGAAGTTGCATTTGCATCTAACTCATTGTTTAGACATCTTAGCATTGATTGTAAACATTTAGAATTACATTTCACATCATTTGGTGCATATATATCAAACTGAAAAAGTTCAGACCAGCAAGCTTAAGGTTGCATGAAAAGTGTTTGACAATATTCCTTGAGGCAAAATTTACATCAAACTAGCAAGGGATATTACAGTGGTATTAGAGCCACGATTCTGCCATCTTGTGATTACCAAAATCTAGCTGTCAGATGAGTGAGAGACCATATACTAGAAGTCAAGCAAGAAATCAGCATTTTCAATTTCCACTAACTCCATAGGCAAATACTTTTTCAAAGGCTTTGAGACAGATAGGCAAAGCAGTTGAAGGTTTTGAGGGAACAGTTAAAAACATGTAAGACAGTAATAGGTAGAACATGGATGAAAGGGAAGCTCGGATAGAAAAGAAGTTTGATGGGATGATTGATATGATGTCATGCTTGCTAGCTAGAATGGATCAGCAAGTAGTTCAGAATCATAATCACCCCTAGAATCAAAACAATCATACAGGAGAGAATAGTGGTGTTGATGGCAACAATACGGAGGTCAATGGAAGAGATAGAGCAGCAAATTCTAAAGGATCAACCTCTAGACCTCTCTTCCCTACTTTCACTCCAAGAGAAGAACAACATGTGGAGGCTGCAGTACCTTTTGCAGATGATTCCAGGCAAGCATACATGGAATATTCTACATTACCTCCTTGTTACAACCCAATTCTGCGTAAATTAAAAACTTTCCAATTCTCACATAAAACATGTAAAAGTAACATATAACAAAGATATTACAATAAATTTCTTCCTTTCTTTATTGATAAACACATACAAGTTACAATATGTTTCCTCATGAATTTCATTTTCATTGCAAATATAAATCAGAGTTAAAAGTAATACAGTTACATACATAGCTCGTAAGCTTTTGCACAAATAGAAGTAAGAAGGTCCAGGAATCCGTCCTTTCAAATCTTGGTACATCGGCCGCTTTCTGTGGAGGAGAAACATCACTCGGGCGCTTTTCCGCCAACCACGGACTTATAATGCGGTCCCCCACACGATCATTTTGCAATGAACGGCCCTCCCTTCGAAGAAGAGATTGGTGGGGTATCCTTTCTTACATTACCAAGCTGAAACATAGTCTTGTGTCCTACTGACTAGGGCGCCACTATTTCACAATCTCGATCTAGTACTCGGATCACAATGAACTGACAGTGTAGTCTCAACTATCTCACATCTAGGTGGATGTCGTACCTTTCACTACTTTGGCCAAAGTATTCTCATTCAGTACTTCGAATGAAGGTCATCTATCATAAACACTACTCAGGGCCGATTTGACTTAAGGCTTCCTTACTCTACGCATAGGTTTGTCCTTCAATGGGTGATTCCGTCAACCCAGACATCCTACAATCATACGAACCTACTAGAAATGAAAACAGTATTCAAGAGTCTTGTATCAATTCCTCCTAACTAGGAACTCTTATCCTAGGAGTATTTAACTTGTCTCAGTTATCCTAATAACTTAAGCTAAAAGACTTCACTTGATTCTGCTATCATTTCGATCCTAGTAGATAAATAATACGTCTACGTATTCTCACATATAGAGATCACAACATGCAAAAACCATTTAAAATGCAAATAAAACCTTTTCTTTTATCTTTTCCATTATTTCGTTTTAATGCAAGAGAAACAATCTAATCCCTTAAGCTCTTTATCCAAATAATCCCTTTTTCATAATTTCCCCCTAATCATTGAATCCGTATATACTCCTTATATGCAAAACACACACTAATGCAAATAGGTATACGCTTCAGTAAACTTGTATAACCATACCTTAAAGTAGTTTACTTACATGGTGCAAAAGAGATCTACTTCTTTGTTTATCTTAACTAAAAATATTGAACTCAATGCAATTTCCCTAACTATGCCCATTCAGTAAACATACTTTTAGATTTATAACAAGAAATACATTCAAGATCATGAAAGAAGAAACAGCATGCCTGGTTTATATCTTTCTTTTTAGAGGATGAACTTGATTACGTTTGCAGCACTTCAGGCCTCCAACAATTCTCAGACTAGACTCTAATTCCTTTTCAAAATGAATTTTTACTAAAGATATGTAGCTGAAGGTAAACACAGCTTTTCACTGTGAGCTCAGAAATTGTGATGTTAATGGTCAGAAAATGACTTCCAGCCAATGACGAAGTTTGCTCTCAGAAATTTAAAAATGCTCTTCAGGAATTAAAGGAATTCTCACTCTAAAAAGCTTAACTTGGATTGCTCAATGCGTGCCCACAATGAATGGAAGGCGTGTATATTTATACTCCCGAATGGCAACAGTTTTTCCACAATTTCAGGCATGCAAAATGACACCCAAACTTCAATACTTGGTCAAACGTCACTTGGCGGATTATTTAACCCTAAGTCATCAAACATGAAGGTGATTCGACCTCTTTAGAGCCAGCAGATGAAGAATAATTCAATTCACATGGCGGATTTTTGACAACTCATGGCGTTTTCAGTTTTTTTAGGGTTTTATTGAGGCAAAAGATCCGTTCCAGATGAAACGTCAATACAGCAACTCACCACGTCGCCATTTTACTCGCCTAAAGAACAGTTGCGGCCATTTTACATTGATCTTTTCCCTGCCCGCGCGTTTCTGGCGCGTTTTTCATCCTGTGCGTGGCTTTTTCACGTGATTTTCATGATGTGCGCGATTTCCTTCAGGTAGTTTTCATGAGATTTACAAAATATTACGTTTTAACTTCCTTTTCAAATGTTCATTTCAAAATAATTCGACTTCTCTTTAATTTGTTCTCTCCAGCAAAAGAATTCGATTTCTATGTTTAAGTTATTATTCTCTATTGTTAAAATCGAAATGTTTCATCATTTGACTTATTTAAATATTTATTTACTCCTAGTAAAATATGATCTTTAATTTTCACTTAAGAGATTTTACAATATTATATAAGTAATAAGTTAATTTCCATAAATTTAGAAGTTTAAATATAATTTCATTATATATATATTTTATTATATAAATATTATTATAGTTCTTTTAAATATTAAACATATAAATATTTAAATACCCAAGTATTTAATATACTTATATATTTTAATATAACTATAATAATATTATATATAATCTTTAATATATAATTACTTATATATAACTATATTTATATTTAACAAATATAAATATATATATTTTGCCAGTTGGTCCAAGTACTTTTCAATATATATATATATAAATTCCAAGGCAAATATTATAGTAATATTATTTATCCATAGATAACAGATAGTGTATATATATATATATATACACATATATACTCGTATATATCTCAGTATACTATATACATGTATATACACACCCACTTAACCTATTCGCTTAGACCCATTCACGTTATGAACATAATACTGTAAGTCTGACAAACAATCATCTCTCAAGCACAAAGAAGTAAACTAGACTCCTTAAGCCTATGGATGACTTACCGTTATCTCGACAAACAGACTTGGCTTACTCAATTTATAGTATGTGTGTGTATGCTCAATTTGGTATTCGTTACTGTTTACCCGACCAAGTTCCTCCCCGAATGATGTCTCTCCTCTGTCCGGAGGTACAGTCTTCATACCTGCACATCATGACATGACATCGGCAGTCATATGCTCATAACAAGGTAAAAACATCTCACAAGTTAGAATAACATTATTCCATAATTGTTTGCAATATTTAATCAAGACAAAATCATTTAGAAGTAACAATCAAATGAAACTATCATCTAAACATAACTCAATTATTTATTAACAAGATCAACCATGTTTTATTCATCATCAAGATTCAAACATTACAATCAATTGCCCTATTCAATAGTAGCTATAAAATCGGGATGTAACACTCCTGATCTTAGAGACCAGTGGACCTTTGATCAATTCATGAATCAAAGGAATAGAAGAAATGGTGAGAGGAATGATCACCGTTCGCCTGTAGCTCCAAGGACTGACTTTCAACAAACTCTTGGGAAGGTGACATTGGCCCATTTTGATGGAAGTGGCAAATGTACAACGAGGTCATGAGTGCAAAAGCTAGATAACTTCCTCTCTTTGAGATTGATGCTTGAAGAAGACGCCATCAAATTTGCTACACTACATTTGGAAGGAGCTGCTCACAAATGGTGGTACCACGGTTTGGTCACTTTTGGTCATAACCTTATCAATACTTATGAGGAGTTCACCAATAGATTGATAGATAGATTTGATGTCAAGGATCTTGAGGTGACATTCAGGGAGCTAGCACAATTGAAGCAACATGGAACCTTAGAAGCATATGTTGCCGACTTTTAAAGGTTGTCAGTGATAGTGCCCAATATCAATGAAAGGAGGTTGGTAGTCTTGTTTACTGAGGGATTGATGGAACCATTGAAGGGTTGGCTGAAAACCTTTGATCCTCCAACACTGCAGGAAGCCATGAAAAAAGCTAGAAGCATGGAGTTCGCAGCCCCAAAAAGCAAGAGTTCACACAAGGAGGTCCCTTCTACTAGCAATGAAGGTCCTCAACACATTGCTGATAAGAAAAAGAAATCAACACCCATGATTGATGAGGAGACACGAGAAGAGTTGAGGAAGAAGAAATTGTGCGATTGGTGTAAGGAACCTTATAACAAGGATCATGATTGCCCAATGAGACCTAAGGGCAAGGCAAATCATTTTATGTGGGCATTTTTTTTGAGGACTCCGATTCTGGTGATGTGGACCAACAGGTTGCTTCAGGAGTTGATCAGGAGGAGAAGGCATCTGCTCCCTTGGCATTTCTTGCCAATGTACAGGATGAGACTACATTCAGATTCAGAGGGACAGTTGATGGACAGCGCATTGCCATGCTTGACATTGGTGCAACACATAACTTTATTGATGAGGGTTTTGTAGCTAGATGCAGACTCTCGGCCAAGGATTTTGATGGATTCAGAGTTCGAGTTGCTAATGGATATACCCTCGCATGCACTAGGCGGATTACTAATCTCACTTTGATGTTGAATAGTTATGAGTTACATTCTGATTTCTATGTGGTCAACATGGGTGAGATGGATATAGTTTTGGGCATGAAATGGCTCCAAGACTTGGGAGTATTTACCCTCAACATAACTAAGATGGAGATGTCCTTTGAGGTTGATGGTAGGAAACATGTGTTGAGGGGAATTAGAGATGGGGGCTTGCATTCTATCTCTTTCTATAGAGGGCTGGACAGAAAGAGAAAGGGGAAGGTGATTCAGGAGGTGCATGAGATGATCTTCAATCCGTTGTTTGAGGTTGAGGCTACTTGGTCATATGACAATCCACTCTATGATTTGGATGTTGATCACTTTTTTGATTCTAGCCCTGGGATGAGCATTGATAGTGGCGTTTGGGATCCTTCCAGTGCATCGGGATTTCAAACAGGACTCACAAAGGAGATTTCAAAAGTATGCATAGTGAGGAGTGTGTATAGCTTCACATTTGATCTTCATGTACATGACTTATTTCAGATGCACAGTTTAGGGGCGCATGTGATGGATAGTTTGTTGGATAGCCTAACTTGCGCAAAGATTGGAGGCAAGGATGGTCAGCCTCTTGACTTGCTTCCTCTTGAGGCTTATACTCCTGTGGCACTTGATGATGAGATTGAGTTGGTTTAGCAGATTCAGTGGGATGAGCTAGTGTTATAGGAGCTATTAGGTGATGACAGGGACATTACACAGATCTTCCCTTGGGATCCAGGTGGTGGAGAGTTGTGTTTGCAGCTGAGATTGCTTGGGGACAAGCAATTTCAGGGAAGGCGGACTGTAATGTCCCCTTTTTAGCCTGATGTTGTTTGTGGTTGGATTAGCCTATCAGTGGCCCTCGTAGGTTAGTAGAGCATGTTTAGAGGGTCTTCTTGGCAATTACCCAGAGGGTGGTTGGCTCACTTCGCGGATTTAGGAGTTAACTAGATGATTCTTGTGGTATCTTGGGTGTTGGATAACACATTGTGTTAGAAAACATACTGTTGGATAACATATTGTGTTATATTTTTATATTTGCACTTTGAGTTATATTTTTAAATTATAATAAAGTGTAAATATATTATAATCTTATATTGTTTTATTTGGGAAGCTTCTAGAAGGGGCTGACCGCTTGAGGGAAAATAAATAAATAGATGGTGTTGGGTTGCTTCTCATCATCCAGATTTGAATATTGCTTTGACATTTTCAATTGTGGAGCCAAGGGTTTTTGCAGTTGTTTCATTTGGTCTTTGGGAACGAAAATTACCATTGATAGCATAACTGAGGAAGTGAAATATCTTCTGAATGGTTGCAATTGTGGAGGTGATACTTCAGCCATCTCAGCTGGGCAAAATTAGTGGGCCAAGGGCCAATTTTGCATAAATTCGATTGGAGCATTATTGGAGATATTTTTGGTGATCAAAGTCTTCATCATTTGGCTATACTAGGGGTCGACTTGCAGCATTCAATCATTTCCAGAATTTCTGATATAATTATTACAGTCAATATTATTCTGCATAAAGCCAGGATTTTGCATTAGGGAGGCTCATTTGAGTTCGATGGTGCTTGGAGTTAAGTGCGCTTCACTCTAGGAGGCAAGGCGACCTTGCTAAGAGCAATTGGGAGCATTTTTGGAGGTTGACATCAGCATGTTTTGCATACCAACAGCAAACAGGGGCGGCAGCATTAGCAATTCGATTTAAGCTTGGAGACTAACATTTGGTCTTGTTGTTGATTCATGCTTCATCTCCCATCCAAGGTGTCCCTTGTGGCCAGGTTCTACAAATTTTCTATTAGCTTCTAGCATTGCATTTAGTTTAGTTCTATTTTCAGCTGTAGGTGAAGTCATTACCAGCATTAACACAGATTGGAGAAATCGATTGTAATCTGCCAAGAGTCTTGGCTTTAATTTGAGCATTGTATTAGACAATTACATTGCAATAAGGAGATATATACATTGCTGGTTTCATATTATTGTAATGGAGCAAGTCTATGTCACTATGATTAGTCAATTAGTATGCATGCCAATTGTTTGACAAAATGTCAATTGGCTGTAGGTGATCATTTTGTTCATGGAATTCATGTATTTGCATTTGAAAGGTCAAAAAGAAGTTGCATTTGCATCTAACTCATTGTTTAGACATCTTAGCATTGATTGTAAACATTTAGAATTACATTTCAAATCATTTGGTGCATATATATCAAACTGAAAAAGTTCAGACCAGCAAGCTTAAGGTTGCATGAAAAGTGTTTGACAATATTCCCTGAGGCAAAATTTACATCAAACTAGCAAGGGATATTACAGCTAATATGCTGTGGGTTTATTAGGTTCATGTTCAGAATATACATGATTTCTGTGATTGTTTCATTTATGAAGAGTGCACCTCTGTCACTAAGTATCTGAATCTTGTTATGACATGGTAGTATAAGATTTTTGCTGTGCACTTCATTGTATTATCTGGTAAGTGGCTTTGTCTCTACCCTTTTGATATTTTGTAGCTACAATCAAATATTGACATATTTCTTTTTGTAAAGGGTGATTGGATGGCCTGGAAAAATCTATGCCCCATCTTTCAAAAAAGTCCAGTGGTAAAGTTGGGTCCACTGGCTGAAAATTAGCCTTGATTGGTCTTTCAGTTCTTGACAAGTATCACATGTTTTGATCTACTCACCAGAGTCGCAATGTAGTTTTTGGCAACATATCCTTGTTAAGTATATTTTTCTAGCTGTTGCTTTGACATTTGTGCTTGCCCACTTCACCTTCATGAGCTTCTTTGAAAATTGATTCCATTTTCTCTTCTATTACGCATCTTTTTAGTACTTGCTCTTGACTCTTCATCCATGTAGTATAACAATCCATGTGCTAGCTAGAATGATCTTTCTTCTTTGTGCTATATGCACCTCTTTTCTAAGTGTCCTTGTAAATAAATATTCTCACACACCAATATATGAAATAACTTTGGTGGCTGGTTTACCACTTTAATTCTTGATAAATGATCTGCTATTGTACAACTCCTTTCTTTCCTTACCACCATGGAAATGTAAGTTCCTGTAATAATGGTAGCCATCTCAAAATTCTAGCATGAATTATTGGCCTATTCATTTTATATGAATGTGAATGTCCTTGACAATAAATATCAACAAAATTTCTGGAATAAAGTTGTAATCCATTCCAATTACTTATTTCCCCAAAGTGGCTTATTATTTACCTTTGACCTAAGTTGCCAGTTTCATTTTGGGTTTGCTAGTATGGTAATTTGTTTTCCCTATGGTTGGGTTTGGTTGTACAATAAATATATATAAATAATCATAAGAACAATAATATAAATATATGCCTAGTTCCATGGAATTTCTTGACGAGGAGATATGGGGACAGGTTTTAGGGATGGGGGGACCAAGGGCCTAATTTTGGGGAGGATGGGGCGACAGTGGGGGGGTGGCATTGAAATACATATAGTACTTGAAAAAATAGTTATAAAAATATGTACAGTATAAGAATTACAAATGAAACTTTGGCAAACTAGTAAAACTTAGAAACTACCAAACATTGAAGTGAACATTAACAATTTAACATTGAACAATGGAAATGTTGAATTCAAAATTTATATTATATTCAAGATTTCATAATGATGATTACAATGAGTACAATGATGATAACAAATGTTCAAAATAACAAAATGGAGTGAATTGAGGCCTCTAATCATCCCCAAACTCCTCATAATTAGAACTGTTGGATTCAAACTCCACATGGTCAAGCTCCTCCATACTAATAACAACCAGCCCTATCAGTGTAGCATCCTCATCAATCTATTGTGGCTCCTTTGGCTCTAGATCCCATTGTGCTGTTGGACTTTCCTTGTACAAAAGTGTGTTGTGGTCAATGAGATGCAAGGCACTATGTACAACCACAAGCTTCTTTGCTCTCCTAGAGGTAAGCTTGTTCCTCTTAAGGGAGTGAATGAAGCTATAAGTAGACTAGTTTCTCTCAGTAACAAAAGAACTAGAAACCTGAGATAGCAAATGAATGGATAGAGATGTAGTCAAACAATGCGGTCCATGCATAGTCCACCACAACCTATGCCATAGTTCCCCTATCCATCTTGGCCTCCTCAGAATAATTCCTAAGAGGCAAATTTTGTCCATTTAGTATGAATGACACCAGCCTATTTAGGATCATATACATCTTTTGGATGACCTTCTTAAACCCTTCCTTCATCTCGACAACTTGTATGGGTGTAACTCTACCAGGCCTTTGTACGTACCACTTGGGGTTCAATGCATAGGCATCCATGTGCAAGGGAGTGTTGAGCTTTCCCCATCTTTGATGAATGATTGGCTAAATGTGCTCATTGAAAGAATGCTAATGTGGGGTCCTTCTCTTGCATGACAACCTTCATTTGGTTTTGCATTGAATCAATGCACTCATACACCTCTCCAAGGCTAGGTGCATTGCCATCCCCATATCTAATCACTTGGAAGACTAGAGTAATGATGGAGACAATATATTTTTGCATCACCCCAAAAAACATCACTTTTCACTACATCCTTCACCCTCTTTCCTTGCTTTGTTTTGGACTTGGACCAACGATTCCATTTTGCTAGCATTACCATTAGTTGCAATGCCTCTTGCAACTCAAGCATTCTCTCCAAGAGAATGAAATAGGATGCATATCTTGTCTCGACAGGTTTCATGGATTCCTTCTTAGAGGTCTTGAAAAGTGCATGTGAAGTGTGGTGGTTGTAGATAAACATCTACCTACACATCTCTAGCATCATTGACCACTACTTTGACCCAATCAATCTTTCCCATGTCCTTGAGTGCATTATTCATGGCATGCACACAACAAGGAGTCCACTAGATATGTCTATAAGCTGCCTCAATTAATTTCCTTGCAGCTTTGCACCCATGGGCTGCATCTGTCACTACTTGGACCACATTTTGTGTCGAATCTCCTCAATAGCATCCTTGAGGATCTGAAATTATGGGCCCTTTGAACATGTAACCATGATATTGATGAGTGGACGATGCATAATGTTTGTCCACCCATCCATGACTATATTGCATCCACTTGCCACCCAACATTCCTTCATTTTCTCCATTAACACATTTTTCTTGGAATAATTCTTATCCAAGATTGTGGTCCTCAATTTTGTTTCCCCTGATGGCACATATAATGGTGCTGCCCTTGCTACCATCGCCATCGCCTCTTTATAATAAGGAGATTGAGCCACATGGAATGGAAAATGGCATCATCTGCACATTGGATAATTTATCTAGTGGGTTAGCAGCATCACTTGTCAACTTGCGTTTCCCTCGTAGCCTTTGTTGCATGGGCCCCCGAAGTAGAAGAAATTGGCATACATGCAACGTGCCTCTGCAAACTAGAAGTAAAACTGTGTGGTTGTCTTTGATGACCTATCGGCCTATGAGACAAAGAAACAGATGCAGGTGCAATTGCATTGTCTTCACCACCCCATAGCCTACATATCTCAACACTAAGTTTTAGGTTTCTCCCCAAATCCTCACATACATCTACACCTTTTCCTCGGATATGAAGGAGGTGGGCATTAACTCTAGTAATGCTCCCTTGAAATTCAAGGTTACAAAAGTGGCACTTCCACAACCTCATGTCCCTAGATGCCCCAAGATTGCTCTATAATTTTGTTGCAAATTGTTTCAAAGGAGACTTAGGATCAAAGGGACCCTTAGCAAAATATGCCAGGATGGTGGAGGTGCAATTCGTATTTGCAGTTGCACTCGCCGTAGAACTCTTGGTTTGGGTCTCACGGTCACCCCTCTCTGCTACTACATTTTCATCAGCCTTGGGTACATAATCAGATTAAGTTTCACTTTGAACCCCAACCTCATCCTCACTCATGCCATGAGAACTCATAGCAACATTGCAATAAACAATATAAAATTTGTAAGTCAAAGGATTAAGACAGAT
The DNA here is from genome assembly GCA_007258455.2 of Sequoia sempervirens. NCBI lineage: Eukaryota > Viridiplantae > Streptophyta > Pinopsida > Cupressales > Cupressaceae > Sequoia > Sequoia sempervirens. The sequence goes on from VDFB02275052.1 coordinate 13,196, forward strand.
TTTTTTTTTAATTTTTAATTTTATTTTATTTCAGGTCGCACAAATCGAAGAAGTAGAGGATACACAAGTAAAAATCTTTGTTCTTAAATTTTAATCTTTGTCAACCAAGGATTTCACTTTTGTTTTTCTTACTTCAGGTTGCATGAAGCGCATAAGCAGAGGATACACAAAAGTTTCATCTTAGTTTGACAAAATAAAAAGTGTGAATATATAAACTAATAAAATTAATCTGTAAAACTTAAATAAAAAATAAAAAATATGACAACTTTTATAATTAAAATTTAATTAAAAATAAAAAATATGACAACTTTTATAATTAAAATTTAATTTTATCTGCAAAATTGAAAATTTAAAACTAAATAAATAACTATTCAAATTTCAATGTTGAATCTTGATGACAATATGAACATTGAATATGCACTTGTAGCCATGTCTATGAATATGAAACTAATAAAAAAAATAAAAAAATAAAAGGTCATAGAATCCTACCTTATGCTCGAAAAATTCATGCAAATTGGCATAGAATCTAGATCCTCTTCTTCCTCTTCTTCTTGCTCCTCAACCCTCTTGCACTTTGTTGGCGTTTAAATTAGCACCTCTAGAGTGCTGATTGTAAACGTTCAGCTATTTCAAATGTTTTGCAACACTTCTTCGTTATTTAAAGAGGAGAAGTCCCTCTCTGCTGGGAGCAATGCGTAAGGAAGGGAAACGTAAACTAAAGTTCCTATCTTTTTTATGCTTAGTGATTGGGACACAAGGGTGCACAAACACAATCGCGCCCGTAGCTAAGCTTTTTCTCACGGTTTCTGCGGATCTTTAACTGACTAATCTAGCTTCTATCTATCCAATACCTTCAAGGTAAACAGAGCATGAGGGTAAAGGAGCGGGAATGGGTTGGTTGGATCACCTGAATTCGCCGTCTCCTGAGAATATGACCGAGGCTCTGAACTCTCGGGTATACACCGGGATAAGGTTGGTACAAGCAAACACTCTTTACGGTAAACTAGATCTGAGACCTGCCAAGGAGGAGGAACTCCTATCCGAGGTATGGGCTAGGAAATAGTTTACGAGAAACAACAATTTTATGATGCCTTGGCCAGCGAGCTTGCTAAGGAGGAGGGACTCCTATCCGAAGTGTAGCTTGGAAGTCAATACATTGAACAACAACGAACGATAACTTGTTAATAACAAATATCCAAGGAGGAGGGACTCCTATCCGAGGAGGGAAATGAAACAACGAGCTATTAGATACAAGACGTAGACACAACTCAAAAAGATTGACCAAAATGCAAGCGCCTTCTGATATTTTCCTTCAAAGCTTCATCAATGAATTACAAAAGGTTGGGAAAGCAAAGGCACGAAATCATGCACAATCACGATCGACCAACGAACTCTCATCCAAGAGTGAACAAATATCCGCTTTCAAAGCTGTTGGCAACAATGGCGCAACAATTTTGCATAGCAAGTAAAAGTTAAACAAATAATGAGCCCAAGGCTCTTATTTATAGAACTCAAAGGAGTGGGCAACCCCAAAATCTCCTTGAGTTAACAATGAGTTCTTGCCAATCAATTAGCAAGATTTATTCCTAAAAAGGGGGAACAAGCAGTTAACTGGAAAACTACTTCAGTTAACTGAAAGTAAACAAAGAGTCAACTGGAAACTACTTCAGCTGACTGAAAGTAAACTAAAGGTAAACTTTAATGTAAGTATCCCTCCAAAATAGACATCCACATTTAGTGGAGATCTTAGATCCACAAATCATGGAAGCCGATTAGACATCCTTAATCAGTGGGATCTGACAATGCATGATTTAAGGGATATGGAGTTAACTTGGAAAGGGGCATCAAGTTAACTCCAACTACATTTAATGCCTTCTTGAGTTGACTTGGAATGAGGCATCAAGTCAACTTCAATTATCATAAATGCCAATTGGAAGATAGGATGTCCTTCCTAGGCGTCTTTTTACACTTCACCATTTTTGGTCAACAACTCCTTGATCCATGTGTTAACTTCTTTCGTTTCTGGATAGTCAATGCTTTGATGACACGACATCCTTCTTGCGCAAGCTATTGCTCTTGGTAACTTTGGCGGCTCCGTGCTTGGAATCACCTCTTCGCAGCTGGCAAGCCAAGGTGCTTACTGCCACGCGGGAGGTGGTAATATTGGTCTTTTTTGCTGCAAGATCAGCCTTTCTTTCTTCTTCGTCCAGAGTAATTGCTGCAGCTCTCCACTGAGCGGGAGATGTATTCTTTTCAAAGATAAAGATCTGCAGACTGTTGATGATGTCCGTTTGCTCTCCAGCAATGTGTGTAAGATCTGGTTGGAGAGTTGCTGGTGCAAGTTCTGGTTGTTCAATTTGAGCCCAAGGACGCCAAATTGTCATTTTGTGAAGAAGAACTCGCCTGTTGACTGTAAACACGGATGTGTTCAGACAACTTCTGAAAAACCCCTGAAAATAGCGCCCTGCAAAGAAATATTTTTCTGGAAAAAGTCTGGCACATGGGTTTTGTTCGTGCTTCAATGCTGAACAAGCCCAGTTCCTCAGAATTTTGATTCTGAAACTTTTTCGGAAAAACCCCCAAAAATAGGGGCAGCAAGTTTGGTGATTTTGGAAAATCTGACGAGATGGGTTTCACTGGAAAATTATGCTGAATCTACCCAGTTGATCAGATCTGATATAGCCTGCTGCTTTGTGTGACATGCAAGAAAACCTAAGACAAGAAGAGAGGAAGTAGACAGAAGATGGATTGGAAGTTTTTATCTGACTGCCTGAGAAAATCTGTCTCTGAATCCAACATCAGATTAGCAATCTTCTTCTGCTTCAGATCTGCGAGAAATATCGAAGAACGGATGAAAACCTTGGCCAAATTTGTAAATGGCGTCCTTGAGAACTTATGGCTGTTCTTGATCATCAACCTGCAATGAAATAATGAAATGGGATGCCTATACCTTGATTACATAGACTCAAGCCTTAGATCCACAAGTTTGGGAACTTAACTTATGATCAAAAGTGATTTTGGCTTGATCTGAAGTTCAAAAAAGGTGATTTCCACTGATCGTGGAGTGTTTTAGCGAATTTTAACTAAAAAGCTCTTGACTTTAGTCAACAACTTGACTCTTGACTTCTTTTAGGCGTCCCTTTTGGTTTTTTGAAAGTTTTTAAATATTTTCTCTCCTGAAAGACCTCTGTTTGATCTTGAATCTAGCCTGATCTGTTGATCCTGAGATGTCACTAACACATTCACTGTGGAGCTGGATCCATACTGAAAAGAAGTGTCTGGGAGACATGATGATGAAAAGCTGAGTTTAGGGCTTCAAAAGAAAGGGCGCCTTTTCCAAGAAAGGGCTCTTTTGCTAATGCCTTGGTGAATTTTCAAACTTCGTTCTTCAGCCTTTTGAAATGACCTCTCGTGCTTTGATCTGGATTTCTCGTTGATCGGAGAGTCAGATGATTTCGCTTGATATCTCATCAGGTAGCCAGCTCTGTTCCGCCAAAGATGACTGACTTTAGAAAACTTGGATTTCATTTTAGGGTTCCTTTATTCAAGGGCGCCCCTCCTTGAAAAGGGCGCTTTTGTCCTTTAGCAAGTTTATTTCCATCTGAAAAGTTGCCTAGTTTGATCCTGATTATCTGTTGACTGCCTTGTCAGATGTTGGTGCTTGCAGTTGCGTTGCTGAGATCTATCTATGCTGGGAAGATTGTTCTGGGAGGCCTTTGGTCTTTTGTCAGCACCTTGAGGTCCAAAAGAAAGGGCGCCTTTCTTTTGAAAAGGCTCTTTTTCTTTGATCTTCACGTTTGACAATCATTTCCTGATATTTCTTCAACTGCCTCTTTTCGCTTTGTCAGCGACTGTTTATGATCTACTCCTCAGATGGTTTATCTGTTTGTTTCGTTGTCGCGTCAGCAAGCAAACGTCAAGAATGAATGTCTTGAAAGATCTTGGTGACTGCATTTGACCTTAAAAGATCATGGGTGCCCCTGCTTGAAAAAGGCTCTTTTCAGCATGTGAACTATCTCTCCTTCGTAACATTTCCAACGTTAGTCAAATTTTGACCTTTTTCATTTTCAGGAATCTCCTCCGTCGAAGATCACCATTTCTTCATGTCTCACGTTCATCGTGTATGGGTGTTTGGAAAAATGACTAAGGCATTTGACTGCATGGCCTCCTCTTGGTAGCAAGGCGTGCATTCTCCAGACTTAGTCAATTTTCAGCATTTTTCATTTTTGAAAATCCCAGACAGTCAATTTTCAGCATTTTTCATTTTTGAAAGTCCCCTCCGTCGTAGAGCATCTTTTCAAGCATTTTCGCCATGGTTTCTTTGTTGAAGCTTTTGAAGCTTAGCTTTCAGCACCTGGTACTGGCCAATCTGCTATTAATGGCTGTGGAGCTCCTAAAAAAATAGAAATAGACCCACCAGAGTAAAACATGTCTTTTGATGATTCTGACTTGACCGATGTGATCGTGAAGCCTTTTAATCCTATCAAAATCATTTTCAATCATTTCTGGGAAGGTCCTATTTTCGGGGGTTTCCCTGAAAATAGGGGCGTAAAACCCTAACTTTCAAATTTTCAGAATTTTGCACGTGTTCCTTGACAGAAATCCACCAAGATCCTATGATTGGTTTGACCTAAAACAGGCTTTACATGGCATTTTAACAAGATTTAGCTCAAATTATACAGAATGCCAAAATTTTTTATTTTGGGTACAACACACTTGCAACACTTCACTCACTCTTTCACTCTTTCATTCTCTCTTTTGCTCCTCCTCAATCCTATTGTTAATTTGTGTTTGTGAGTAAAAATGAGGATTTAAGGGTGTTTTATAGTGTTTGAGGGGCTTAGGTGGGGCCCATTGGTCATTAGGGTTCAACCTTGGGCATAGGTTTCAAGGAAAAGTTTAAGTTTTTTAAAAAAAATTATTGACTTTTTGGCCTGGCAGTCACGGTGGATGTCTAGGTTTCCTTGGGAGAGTCAAGAGACTCTTAGGAGTCCCGAGGAAGTCCCTAAGGCGACGGCCTTGGAGTCCTGGCGGAGGTGGTAGTGCGGTGGGGGGACATTTCCCCCAAGTCCCCGTGCCTTGAAAATGTGCCCATCTCAAAACATGGGGTTTTTTGTGGATGCGTCCCCATGGAACACTGCATATATGTGCATGCAAAAATATAGAATAAAGCAATAGAACAATGCATAAACAAAACTTGTATTCTCCACCTAGTAGCACCTTAGTTAAAGCAAAGCGAATGCAAACTGACAAATAAGAGAACAAAAATTTGTTAGGGCTTTTCTTGCATTGTAATTGTTTGGGTTTTCTCCCAAAGGGTATAATACTATGTTGTAATCCCAAAAAAATGTTTTGATTTGCAGATTTGGCATCTTTTGAATGTCTCTGTGAACTTGAGACTTTGTTGCCTCTATTGGATAATGAAAACTGTCTATTTTGTGCTCAACTTCCCATCTCACCAAGTTCCAACACATTCAAAACAACAAAAATCAATCTTTTTTTTATATTGTCTTGATCTTTGTTATCTTTACTTCCATTTCTAGATGTGTGCAATATCACTAGGGGTTATCCAAGCACCATTTTCAAACTCTTTACATGGTTGTTCATTTGCTTTATGAATGTGCAAAATCCATGTATTGTTAAACGACATAATAATAGACAAATAGGAGCGTTCTATGCAATAGGTATGGTTTGTTGTATGGTTTAGTTACATTCTCTATTGTTATTCTTCAAAATAGCACCTCAAGGAATACCCCCTTGGCCTAGCAAAGTTTAAAGCTGAAGAAGGCATTACCAACCTTAGCAAATTGGTCCATTGTTGTCCTTGCCAAGCATAAGTTAGAGGTTTTTTGCTTTGAGTTTGACACCCTTGGCACTCCGAAACAACCTAGCTTTAGGGATTTGGGATCCTACAACTTTGAGCAGCAACACACGTCACTTTGAAACATTCTGTTGGCGTTTAAATTCGCACCTCTGGTATGCGTATTTGAAACGGACAGCTATGCACAGATAAACTGCTCTTCAAATTAGGAGGGGAAGCTCCCTCTTGCTGATGGTGTTTGAAAGAAAGTAGACTAAAACTAAGTTGCCTATCTTTTTGATCAGCTTAGAGCACAAGGTTTATTAAACACAAACGCCGCAGCTGAGATTTTCTGTTTTAAGACCTTCGACTACGACTAACTTAAACTAAAGACTTTCCTAGCTTCTCAAGTAATATGCAGAGCGAGAAAAGCTAGAAATTAACAAGGTAGATTTCTGACAAAATGCTTCAATAAACTCTCTCCGAACAAACATCTACACACTTCAAAGCAAGTTGAAATCAAGATCATAAAAGTAGAACATAAATAACGGAAACTTGAGATTTTGGACCAAGGCAAAGGAGGCTCATGATTTTATTACTCAAATTTCTAGAACAAAACTCACTTCTCACATGCCTTGAACAAGAAAATTGCAGCTAAAGAGGCTTGCAATCTTGCTCTTACACGATAGAAACAACAATCACACTAACTCCTTGTTGGCTAAAGAGGCTCAACAATTTGCTATCACAACACAATTGAACAATACTTGAATAACAAATAGAAGGCACAATAGGCTCAACGTTTTGTTCTCACTAGCACGGTTAAAGAAACTAATGAGCAAAGGCTCTTATTTATAGACAAGCAGAGGAGTAGGGAACCCTAAAATCTCCTTGCTTTCACAATCTAGGGCTTTCTCAACAAGCAAGCTTTATTACTAAATCTAGAAAGAAGATAACATCTAAAACCTAAGAAAGCATAAAAAGCGGGAAACGCCAACTATTACATTTTATCTTCTTTCTCTTCTCAAAGAATGAATAAGAATTATTCCAAGAATAGAAAGAAAGCGGGAAAGAAAGCTTCTAGAAGAAAGCTGCTTTAAAGCTCAATCACATCCGCTAGGAAGTTAGAAATTGTGTCCCAGTTCGGTGCATTTATGCCATCAATAGCAAAACACCGCTTTTCTAGAATATCTTCAGCATTTGCAATAGATCTCAGGAAATCTTCGACCTCATTGGCCGCTTTCTCGAACTTTGCTGACATCATCGAAATATGGCCTATCTTTCCGCCAATTCGATTGCAACTGCGAACAACACTCTGGAATTGATCTTGCACTTCATCAAGCCCGACGTAGGAACCATCTTCAAGACTGTACTGAGAAGGAATCTCTGTGATGAACTCACTGATGAAAAGAAGAGCTTCAATCACCCTTTGTCTGTAGGCGATAAATTCTTCAGATATCCTCTCATAAGTTTTAACTTTAAAAACATGACGCTCCCTCCAAGCAAGGATTTGTCTCTTGTGTTCTTTTGAAACTGCTGAACCATAGGCTGTGTCTAAATCAGCAATGATGATCTCATGCCTTGGTCTTACTTCAGCCAGTGTTTGTTCAAACCCTTGGATACCTTGACATAGCTCATGAGCGTTTTCTCTTAACTAGAACATCTGTGCCAAGATCTCCCTTCCTCTGACAATGAAACTCTCGATCCATTCCTGAGTTTCTTTCCCACATATGACCAGCTGTCTTAACTGCTGATGATCAGCTGGTGTCTCTAAAATTTGGGGCAGCAACTGGGTTGCTTGTGAAGATCCATGGACAAGGTTAGAAATGAAAAGCCTGAGCTGCTGATTTTCAGCCTTGAGGGCTGCCTTGTCTTCTCCATCCTTAAGCACTCTTTCCTGAAGGTTTTCGGACACAACTCTGAAAAAACTCACATCCGCATGTCTGGTATTTCTACCAAGATTAGCTTTGACCATGACGAAGTCATCCATATTCACCTCATCCCTGTTCTTATCTTCTGGGGGCAATGCAGTCTCCATGATTATCTCGTTATCAGGATTCCTATCAAAGTGAACTTGCTTCTTTGCTTTCTTCTTAGGAGGTTTCTGATAGATGTTATCGAGATCATCAACACTCACCTGATATGAAGGCCTTCTCCTTACCCTTCCTAAGGAGTTCTCAAGCCAAGACACGGTAGTATCTTTACTAACTTCCTTAGGAGGTGCAACTGTAACTTCCTCATCATCTTCAATATCAAGGTCAATGTGAATCGGTGAAGAACCTGTCAAAGGTACAAAAACATGTGTTGAAGGCGGCTCCTCTACTACTTTCTGAGGTACGGGCTCGTCAGGAGGAGCTTCTGAATCAACTATAGGCTGCTCCTATATGACTATGCCTGAGAAGTCTAACCTTTTTCTTACATTTTTATTTGATCTACTACCTTTGACGCCATCTTGAGACTGACTTTTGCCCTTCCCTTTTGACTATGCTCTGGAGGAAGAGGGAATTGCCCTTGGCGGCTCTGCTACTGGAATGGAGTTTTTCCTCTTAAGGATTAAGAAAACCTTGCTGTGCTCAAGGACTTGTCTTGTCCTGTCTTCAACTGAGAGTGACTCTTTATTAGCCCAGTTAGCTTGTGGAAGGGGCTGATCTTCAATTTGCTTCTGAGTATACATCGGGAGAAGCACATCCTCATCATCATCTGATAACCCTTCTATATCTTCATTTAAGCAGTCCTTCATCTGGTGGAGAGTGAGCCTGCTGTAACTACGCCTCCGCACCTCAAACTCATCTGTACAATTGGCCCAAAAATCTTCAAGTGCGGCTATATGATCATAGTTCTTCTCAAGTCGGCCAGCGTAGACACCAAGAGGATCAAATGATCGCCTCTCGCTGTAAGACTTAAGACCGAGTTTATCTAACTCATCTCCCATTGTCTTGGCATCTGCAGCAGTCCTGCATGTATAAATTCCCAACCCTAATGGAAAATGGAGGGAGGGTTTCCTTCTGTTCCTCAAGACTATGTGAACATCATGTGCTTGCCTCAAGAACTCCATGAAGACGACCTCATCTGACGGGTACCTAGGTAGCATGAGCGGGGCACCTGAATAGCCATAGACCCTAAGATAGGTGAAAGTAGGGAATTGTATGAACCAATCCGCCCACTCCGCCATTGCTGCCCTAGCAACTGAAGATATGCGAATGTGCAACTCATTATCCAGGTCCCGCACAGTGTACATCAGAAAAGCCTCGTTCACTCTTTTGTAGTGATGCAGCGACTTCGTGAATTCCAACTGGGGATAATAGTTATATATATGCTGCACACTCAATGATCCCTCGGTGTTCAACCCTCTGAATTGACCTTGATAGGCCACCAGGTAGACTAGGTACGACACCATATGGAAGACATGAAATTGGAAGTATTCTGTTATCTGCTGATGTAGACTGTCATTGATCAAAGTAGGCCAATCATAGAACTCGGTTTTCTTCATGATGTGGGGTATGGCGTAAAACATCCAAGGTTGAAACTTGGTGGCATCTTTTGAGCCAGTTACCCTGTTGAGCAAGGTGATAATGATGGCAATCTCGTCCTTAAACTCTCCTCGCCCAACGTTCTTTGGCAGAGTCTTATGCTTTTCTTTCATCCATCTCTGTGCAATCTTCTTACTGTATTTGTCTTTATGCATCTCCCATATTCTTTCACATTCACCCTTTGAGATAGTAACGCTTTCAGGCCATGGGGGAATGGAAAAACACTTTTCGATCATATCAGGCTTTAGACTACAATCAATCTGCCATTTGCTGATTGAATCTCCCTAGTAGTCGGGTCGTAATGCTTAATGCAAGCGATTACGAACTCAAGACTCTGAACTGATATAGGAATTGACGCTGCTGCGAGGAGTCTAGAATGTCCCAGGTTCCTGATTGAGGTGTTGCCTGCGCTCTCCAAGGTGTGTAGATCGAACACCGGCTTGATATGATGCAAGTCTGTCTCTGTGGTTTTGATGTAATTATGATAAATAGCTGATTCAGTCTTGAAAACATTGGGAGTGTACTCTATTTCAGAAAACTTGAAGAATGACTGTAAACTCGCCTTGGTTCTGACAAGTTTTGAGCAATTTCTATTTTTAGAATGCTGATTTTCTTGCTCCAACGGACAAATTTTTTGAAAATTATTCTGAGATATGGGTTTTGCTCAGAACTTTGTTGCAAGACAACCCAGATCGTCTGTTTTTTGAAAATTTTAAATTTTAACTGAAAAAGCAGTAAACCCTAATTTCTTCAATTTTTCCCGAAAAAGCTGGCATCTGGGTTTTGTTCAGAATATGATTAGAAACGGACCCAGTTGATTAGATTTGCAAAACCCTGATGGCTGATCGAAAAAGCAGCCAACCCTAGAATTTGAAATTTTCTTAAAAAAAGTTGTGATATGGGTTTTCTTTAGAAGACTGTTTGGAGAGGACCCAGATGATTGAAAACTGAATGCACTGAGGATTTCACTGACATGCAAAATAAAAGCAACTGCTGCAACTTGATGAAGTTCTTTGAAAATTTCTTTAGAAGATTGAGTGAAAAAGATCCAGATGTTTGAAAATTTGAAAACCTTGGCCTTCTTCTTGAAAAGTTTGATCTTCTGGATAAAAAAAACTTGAAAAGCAAGGGTTTATGCTTGCTGATCTGAAAAATCTGATGAAAAACCAGCAAATATGAAATCTTGGATCATAAAACAACTTCAAACTTGCTGCTCCCAACTTTCTCCTTTGAATGCTACCTGCAAAAATAATGAAAATTACATGAAAAAAAGATGTTAAATAGACTTAGGGTTTTGTTTTTTACTTTGCTTTCTTTTTCTTTTATTTCCAAAACCCTAAAATCTCAGTTCCTTGAACTTGGACGCCATCTCCATTCTCTTGCAATTTTGAAACTTTTGAAAATCTCGAAATTTTTTCTTAGGCATGAGAAGTTGGGCGCCCTTCTTCACTAGGGGGGGCGCCCACTTTAAGTAGAGTTAGTCAATTTTTTGGCATTTTCAACTTTTTTTCATTTTGACCTCCTACTTCGCCTCTGATTTCCGGTTTGCAGATTGATTCGACAGGCGAGCTGAAAGATCCATCACGTAGCCTGACTGATTCTGAGAAGGTTGTTCTGGAGGTGCCTCTGGTGAAAAACTTCATTTGGACCTTCGAATTCATGGGAGCCTTTTCCTTCCAGGGGCGCCCTTTTTACCCAGAGTTAGCCATTTTTATGATCTTCAAATTTCTTCATTGACACCTCCTCCACGGATGATCTCATTGAATTTGGAGCTCCGGGCGTCGGATTGTTTGCCTATTGTGCTCATTGCGAACCTGACGAGATATGAGGAGGGGTCTTCTGGGATGAACTCTGTCAAACAATAAATTCTAAACCCTCAAAAGCTTGGGCGCCCATCTTGGCTGGGGGTGCCCATGTTCACCAGGCTTAGTTTATTTTCCACTTTTTTTGTGTTTGCTTCTGAACTTTGAAATTCAGCTCTCGCCGGACCCTCTGTTCAGCTTCTTGTATCTGGCGACTGCGACCTCCGATTGACGAGCTAAATATCTCGTTGGAGAGCTGGATCAACTGTGAAGGGATTATGTTAGAGTCTCATCTGCAAATTCATCTACTTCACCCCTTGAAATCTTGGGCGCCTTTTCTCTCCTGGGGCGCCCAAACCTTCCAGACTTAGCCATTTTGTCTGTTTTTCAACTTCAAGTTTGAAACTTTCGTTCTGTACCCTTGACTTCGTTCTGAATTTGCCAGAGAATGACCAGTCGAAAGATCTGACAAAGATAGGCATCGCGAAGCTGGCTGAATACTGAAGAGATTGAGTACCTTCTTAAACCCTAATTACTGGATTTGCCCTTCAAAAAGCTGGGTGCCCACTTTAAGCAGGGGCGCCCAAAGTCTCCACACTTAGTCAATTTTTGATACTTTCTCATTTTCTCCACTCTGACTTCTGTGTGAATCCTCCCTGTTCAGCTTTGAATCTCGGATGACTAGATAATTTGATGACTGTACCGTCGGATTCGCTGTGGAGCTGGCAGAGAACTGAGCAACTTCAACTTAGAGCTCAAACCCTAACTTTAACATTTAAAGCCCTAAAAAGGTGGGCGCCTTTCTTCACTAGGGGCGCCCAAGTCTGGCAGTGTTAGAAAATTTTCATCATTTTTCATTTTCTTCCTCGTTCTTCGTGCATGTTCATCATTTCGCCTTCCGTTGAATGTTTTGAATGTTGAATCTGACACCTGGCAGCTGGCTGACCTCCATTGATGACCTCAGAGCTCCTGATGTGCTTTTGAAAAAGCAGAATAGACCCAGTAGGGAAAAACTGATTATTTTGAGATTCTGACTGTACTAGCCTGATATGGACGTATTTTGAGCCAATCAAAATCAGTTTGGACCCTATCGGACCAACTTTCTATTTTTAGAAAGTTTTGCCAGTATCCATTTCCCAAGAAACCCAGAAAAACCCAGAAAACGTTACTAATTTTAGAAAATTTATAAAAATAGCAGTTTTCCTAAAATTTAGGGATGAAAAATTGAGATCTGGGTTTTGTTGATTAAGCTGCTCTTAGCAGACCCAGATTGTCAGATTTTGACAATTTTGTGTTTTAACCCCTCATGCAAGACTTGCACACCCAAATTTTGACCTTTTTGACTGATTTAACAAGACTTTTTTACTCATTTCTTCAAAATGTCTAAGTGTAACAAAAAATTTAATTTTGGGGTACAACACATTCTTAGAAACTCCTAACACAATGAATATTAGTTAAGGATGAAGTTATACAAGTTGTTAATGGGTTTACACAAGTTGCAATGGTTCTAAGGTGTTTTGTACACATTGGAGTCAAACACAAATGAATGAGATTCCTAAAAAAATAAAGAGATTAAGGCTACAGTTTTGAGTGATGAAACAACTAGATGATGAAGGGTGAGCGGTTTCATTTGTCATGGCATTTTTGCATGTCATGCCATTCTATCATATAGGTCCTAGTTTTCCCAAGAGAAATGAATAGGTATTGTAATGGTTGTAAACAATGTCTCTTCTTGATTTTTGGATTTTGGTCATTTTGGTTTGAGCCTAACTCAATGTGAATGTATTGATATACCCTCAAGGTCATTGTGGAGTAGTTCTTTTCATTCTTTTTAGGCTAAGTTGCCAGGTTCGGCTAAAAAACCCCTTGTACTCGGCCGAGTTCAGTTCAGGTTCAGGTACGTTGCGGGTACACCCCTGAGTATGCCCAAGGTTCTGAAGGACCCATAAGGTACTTGGGGTGCTCAACGGAACCCTAGGCGTACCCAAGAGGACCCGTGGACTTAGGGCCTTAAAAAGTGAATAAAACAAAAAAAAAACTTTTTAAACCAAAAAAGGGACATATGTTGCCTGGTTGCCCTAAAAGAAGTCATTTCACAAACACAAAAGGCCAAAAACACCATTTTTTGCCTCCAAGATGCCATTGTTGGATTTTGAAGGTTGTGTCTTTTTTTCGAAGGTGAGAGCTACAAAGGAGGTAAACCTATAGCAACAAGGGAGAAATAGCTGCACAAAGAAGATCTAACCATCAAAGGTGAGTGGATCTTTCCTTTTTTTCAAATTTGCAATAATTTTTTTGAAGATTTTTCAAGTTTTTTAAAAAAAATCCTTTTTTGTAAGTTTTGTATTTTTTTCTTTTGTGTTCTACGGTGTTTTGGGGACAGGGATGGGGGGACGATAGAAGACGCGTTTCGTGGACGATAGTCCGAGGGCTGATTTTTGGGGATGGCGGGGGGATGGCGATATATGAATTTTTCAAAAAATATATATAAAGAGAGAAAGAGAGCAAGTTGAAATATATACACACACACATACAATTACATATATATGTATGAATTTTTAAAAATATATTATATATAGAGAGAGAAAGAGAGCAATTTGAAATATCAAATATGTGCAACAATATCAATATGACAATATGTTTATAGATAAAGAGTATAACAGTAGTGTAACAACAGTATAATAGCAATATAAAGTATAAAGTTAAAAACTTAAACACTAACAACAATAAGTTTAAAGCTTAAACTTTAATCATGATGATGAGATTCATGACAAGTCAACAATATTAACTATTAAATATAAAATCATTTTGTTCAAGTTTTAAAACTAAAGTTAAATAACTCAAAGACCAAAGTCTCAAACTTTAAATACAACAATCTGTCAATCTATGACACTATGCCTCATTCGGGCTATCGATATCAAAAGCACTATCCATGTCACTGTCACTCTCTGCCTGAAGTGGATCATCCAAAGGAAACCCAACCATTCCCGGTTGCACCTCCTCCTCATCAATCTGCCTAACATCTTAGGATCAACATCCCAACGTGTTGTTGGAGTTTGTCTGAAATATGCCCCTTAATTTTTTCTTGATTTTTAATATCAATTACAATAGCAACACGCACCCGTTAAGGTTAGCTCCAAAACCAAAACGATGCGGAATAGAAACTCTAACCAAGAATGCGCCCTAAGACCACTGAAGGAGGAGGGGCGAGCATATGGTTAGAGGATCCCTAGGATCTAAATAACTCAAAAGCTGAAATTGCAACTGTAAGTGAAAAGATAAAACTCAACGCCAAGAATGTTCACCAAGATCCTTGGAAGGTGAGGTGATAGCATATGGCGGAGTACCTATTACAAAATTGAAGTAAACTTAGGCAGTGAACCAGCCATGAAATATTTCTGCACAACCACCAATTCAGTGGGGGAAAGAATTACAAAACAAACTAATTCATCCGCTGCGGCGGGCATCCACTCGTGAGTGGGAATTCACCACTTTTTAGTGGGTACAAAGAGAGATTAACAAGTTCTTTTCCCACATTGGCGGTAAACCATCTAGGGGTTACAATGTTTGAATTAAAACATAAAGTAAATGCTGAAATAAGAATGACTGGAACAGTACTACTGTTACCAGTATTTACAATGAGCTTATTGCAATGAATTTAAAATAGAAAATTGCTCCAAACTTCTGCAAGAATTATACTATACTTCTGATCACAAATGTGAGTTGAAAGACCAAAACAATATAGCATGAAAAGAGAATAACCAGGTCTGATATTAAGACCAGCAAGCTGAGATAATCAGACCGGCAACTTAAACTTCCCCTAAATTGTTCATATCATCATCCAAAATGCTTCTATTCCCTCCAAAATGAATGCACATGAAACTAGAAGCATAGACGTCCAAGAATTATAGCATAACATGGAATGAGTCAAGTCTGATATCAAATGCCATCAACTGAAAATACAGATCAGCAAACTGTACATCAATGAAATATTCATAACTCTTTCAAATTACCTCCGAATGAGCTGAAACGAAGTGCAATGGCTCACTAGAAAGTTGGCGCCCAATTTGCAATGATAAAACAACATCTAAACTCAACCATTAATTTATGCACGAATCTCAATGCTCTCCAAAAAGGTATGACCTCCTTGTAACGGCGATTTTGCTTGATAAATTCAAACACTTCAAATAAAAATCTGAATTTCTCCAAGAATGGCCGCCATGAGCCTAGAAATAGAAGGAGCCAACACCCATAACTGAAATTAAATCATACAAGGAGCTGCATATAAAAGTCACCTTCAGCCATGAACAAACCAGTAAGCTCTAAATTGAAAATAACAACAATTTCTTCAACAATGAAGCTCAATGTGCACTTCTGAATGAAGCACACTCTCAATCCACCATCTAGGGAACCATAGTTTCAAGCCCGAAGAATGGAGTAAATTTGCTAAGCTTTCCTTTAGCCGGATTTTGGATTTCAAACCAGCAGCATAACTTTACAATATTTTCCAAAAATGAAGAACTTTTCTCAAAGCCTCAATATATAAGCTTCAATTGGCCACTGAATCACTTCAAATTCCAAGAAGTTGAATCACTTCAACTTCCAAGAGGGATGCCACCTTTAAGCATTTTACTTTTTGAAAAAATAAAACTTTATTCAACCTCCCTTTAGGCGTCCAACATAATAATGCAATAATAAAGCATTTAATAAATCATTAAATGCACAATTGACCCCATAATGTCCCCTCCTTAAAAACAACATGAAGTTATCACTCCTAGGCGTGGGGTACAACTGAGTAACATAAAATTGACTAAGTATAAACTTAGTCCATCGAGATAACCAAAGGCAAACTGAAACTGAAGGATAGCAAGATGACTTGAGCTGAATTGCTAATGATGCTACTGCCAAATTTAGATTTATTAAAAATAGCCAATGCCAAAAATAGTAAGTTCGCTTCAAAACCATTAGAAACCTTTTGAAAGCAAACCCTCGAAAAAGCATCTGAAAGAGGAAACCCTAATTTTCTGCTTCAGCTTAGCCTACGGATTTCCGGAAATAGGCTAAATCCAATTGAAGAGCATAGGGCTAAAATGGGGACTTTTCACTGTCGATACTCAGTAGTCTATCGATCTTGAAGTCTCAAGGCACTATGAACTGCAACTAGTTTTTTTGCTTCCATGTAAGCCTATTCCTCTTAATTGAGTGGATGAAGCCATAGGTGGACCAATTCCTCTCTGGAACAGAGGAA
Source organism: Sequoia sempervirens (assembly GCA_007258455.2). Classification (NCBI taxonomy): domain Eukaryota; kingdom Viridiplantae; phylum Streptophyta; class Pinopsida; order Cupressales; family Cupressaceae; genus Sequoia; species Sequoia sempervirens. The sequence continues at coordinate 29,573 of VDFB02275052.1, forward strand.
CTAGCAATTTGTGAGAGTAAACGAATAGCAAGTTGCTTCAACTTTGGTGTGTCCTTACCATGAAATTTCCACCATCCAATGGGGTTTTTTTGTGCAATAGTGGCTCTATCCATCCTAGCCTCTAGTTTGCTGAATGTATGTCCCTCAAGATTAGAAAATTGAAGCCACTGCTTTCGAAGTATGGTTTCCTCCTCAGTGCTATACATTTTACGAAGGGCTGTCATTATCCCCTCCATTACCTCATCATCCTCAGAAGGAAATATTCAGCTAGGTCTTGGTGCATACCATTTCGGATTAAGAGCATGGGCAGCCATATGAAGAGGGGTGTTCATTGTGTTCCACCTCTTTGTGACAATAGGCCTAATATGCTCCTCATAGAATTGCAATCCAAGATCCTTGTCACAAATTGCTTTCTTCATTTGATCAAGCATGCTATCAAAAGTCTCATAAATCTCTCCAAGGCTAGGAGAGTCTGTATCCGCATACCTGATTACCCCCACAACAGGTGATATGATAGTGCAAATATATCTGCAAACAACATTATGACATGAACACTATTAGCACTAAATTAATAATGAAAATAAAATTTCTAAAATAAAATATTAAAAACTAAAAAGTAAATCAAAGTAGTAAGTACATAAACAATTTTTCTTAGTTGATATTGGACCACCAACTATCATTAAGCACCCTTTCTCTCACCACCTTCCCTTCTTTTTTCTTTGATTGAGCCCACTTTTTCCACTCTCCACAAACCAACATGGATTATAGAGCATCTTGCACCTCCAACATCCTCTCCAACAATATAAAATAGCTAGCATATCTAGTCTCAACTGGTTTGAGGAATTCTGTCTTTGAATAAGACCGAAATAGTGCAAGTGAAGTGTGATGGTTACATACAAAAACTTGTATGTCTCTAGCTTCAGCCATTGCTACCTTCACCCAATCTATTTTTCCAATGTCTTTCAAAGCATGTATGCAACATGGAGTCCAAAAAATGTCTATAAGCACTCTCAATCATCAAACCAGCTAGCTTGTAAACACGGGCTGAATCTGTCACAACTTGCACAACATTAGAAGATCCAACCTCCTCTATGGCCTCCTTCAAAATGGCAAACTGGAAATCAACATCCTTACGTTTCTTAGAACAATCAATAGCTCTAAGAAAGTATGAAAACAATAGGGCATGTAACAATAATATTAATGAGAGGCCGATATCAAATATCAGTCCACCCATCCATGACAATGGAATAGCCAATCCTAATCCATGTTTGTCTCATCTCCTCCATCAACATGTTCACCTTTGAATATTGTTTGTCAAAGAGGGAGGTACGCAATCTATGTTCTCCAAGGGGAGCATAAGAGGGTCCAATTGCTTGCGCATCTCTCAACATAGCTTTGAAATAAGGTGACCTTGCCAAATGAAATGGAATAGCATGGTGCAATGCCCCCTTCTCAATTGTGATCGTTTCAGTTGACCGTTGGCCTATTCCAGAGACCCGTAGGCTACTCAGAGGGTGGAATTAGGGTTTCCTATTTTTGAGGAGGTGGTTGCTTGAAATTTGGAAATTGGATTGCGGTTTCTTTCTAGGTTTTCAGAGAGCTTCGCAGTGGTATAGTCTGTTTGGTGTTCCGAGCAACTTCATGAATTTACTATTTTTAGTAAATTCTATTTCTGGCAGTGACCTTGTGGATTTCAGTGCTGTTGGCTCTCGTCTTCAACCAGTTCAGTTGGTAATTGGATTTTTGGCCATTGGATGTTTTTTTTGGAGAGGTAAGTCATTTTCATATTATAATGTTATATTTTAATATTATAACCCCCTTGGCCTAGCATTATAACTTTATGTTGTTTTTAAAAAGGGGACTTTATGGGTGAATGCCTCATCAGGAGATAATTTATATTTTAAGGCCAAATTAAGGGTTGGAGAAGTGGGATGCCTACTTGAGGGAAAAGATTAATTTTTATAAAAGTGAAATATTGCCTTATGAGAAATGGACGCCACCTTTGGAGGGAAAAGAGTTGAAATCTAATTTGAAATTTGGGCGCCCTTCTTGAAGCTTCTAGAAGATTCTCCTCAAGTCTTTAAATGCTGGCCTCTTCTCTTCATTTGGACATCTCGTATTTTCAGTAAAGTTATGCTGCCGAAATGGTGATAAAATTGCTTCGAGGAAAACATACCTCCTAGCTTGGCTTATCTTCTTGCTTGAAAGATAGCAACTAGTTGAGAGGTAGATTGTAGTGAGTTATTCAGCATTGTATTTGAGTTTCTTAGCATATTAGTTCAGTTATCTTGCATTTTAGTCATATTTTGAAGTTGCTGATAAGCATAGCTGATTGTAGTTTTTGCTCATATTTCATGAAATAAAAATACTATCATTCTGGGTGTTGTAGAATTGAGTTTCTTGGACAGGGGCGACCCTATGCTCCAAATTGCAGATTTTATTAACAAGAAATAAATTTATTCTAAGCAAAGTCGCCCTTCCTAGGGCCGTACCATCTGTAGCAGCATTGGAGTTTGTGCCATAAATTATTAGGGGTTGCATTTTGGAGTTTCTTCATTGTGATGTGGGGGCCATTAATCCTAGGATCATTTGCACTCAGTTTCAAGTCATTTGGGGTTGGTTTGAGCATTTTATGAGCATTTTAGTGAGTTCTAGTGATGCTGGTTACTTCATTTTAGTTGCTGGTCTGTCATATCAGTCTTAGATAAATGCAGATTTGTGAGGAGTTTGACTCTAGAGAGTTTGTTAAGCATTGAGGAAATCATATTTAGCTTTGTAGCATTGGAGGACTTCTAATAATGGGTTTTGGCAAGAATTCTATCATATTGTAAGCTGATTAGTAGTACTATCAGCAGTTCTCCTATCTCTTTTTCACTTACTTTATTGTACTTCCCGCTGAATAAGTGGAAGAGGCTGGCTTGCCGCCTATTACTTTCAGTTAGTAGTTGTAGAGACCCTCTGACCATATGCTTGCCATCACTCGGCGCCATCCTTGGTTAGAGTTACTTCAGCTCATCTTGCATTAGATCCTCTGACCATATGCTCGTCTGTCCTACATGCATTTTTGGTTAGAGTTCCCTTCCAATTCTGCATCTGCATTAGATCCGCTGACCATATGCTCACACCTTGCCCACATCGGGATCCTAGTGTACATCCTTGGTTAGAGTTGCTTTCGCATCGTTTTGGTTTTAGAGCTAACTTTAACGGGTGTGTGTTGATTGTAATTGTAATTGAAAAAAACAAAAAAATTAGTCCGGTTCATTACACATGGGCATAAAAAAACTTGGCCACTGAATCATCAGCTTGCTCACGTTTTTGCACATTCATTAACCTTATCACTGTAGTTTTTTCACTTGCCTTCCTCTTCCGTTTTTCACAACTCCCTCCAACAGATACATTGGAATGTTCATGCAAATCAATAGATGCCCGTCTCTTATTGTGAGTAGTACCAATGATTTTGTCCTCACCCACTCCAACCAATTTTGCCATTAAAACCTACTGCTCCAATGTTATATCTTCACAAACTCGAACCCCATGTCCACTCTCACCCAATAGATGGGTTCTAACCCTATTATAGCTCCCTTTGTAATCAGTTTTACAAATATGACAAAGCCAATGCCTGCTGCCCCCTGATGTTTTACCCACAGTTAAATTGGTGGCAAATTGAAGCAATGGTTTTTTGGGGTTGTAAGGGCCTTTTGCAAATTTTTGAAGATTAGGTTTAGGGCATGCAAAACGGTCTTGTGGACTTCCAATAGAAGATGAGTTTACATTTGCAGATTGAGAAGAAGGGTTTACTTCTAGTTCTTGAACTTCATTTTCTTCACTGCCCTCATCCATACTTTCATCACTACTCATTTTGCAAGGGTTTAAAGTCTGAAAGTTGAAAGCAAAAACATTTAAAACAAAAACTTCAAGATACAAATTTTAAAAACTAAAACTTAAAAAAAAAATGGCATACAATACTTGTGCAAACTGCAAAGTTGAAGCTTGCTCTAGCCTCTAACAGTTGATAACAATGATAAGTGGCAGCTTGGGCAAAAAATTGCAAGAATGCAAACTTATTGCAGCTCCTTTCTTAGCTCCTCTGTCGTAAACTTATCGGCAGACTCCTACTCCTGCATTGTGTTAGTTTTAGACTAGAAATGTAAATAATTAGAGATACAACATACTAAACAAAGAACACAGCAAATTACCTTGGGAAAACCCCACTCCTCGAGGGAGAAAAAACCCAGCAAAATATATCTCTTATATATAGAAAGAATAAGAGCAGAAATCTGCTTACAAATCAGACCCTTCTTAAGGGCGAATTTGATACAATAAATAGATAAATCTCTTCTTGATACAAGCTGAATATAATTATCCTTGAAATCTGATCTGCTGCTAAGTGCGAACTCCTTCTTGAGAAATGCGAATAAAATATGAGAATGAATTGATGATAGAATGAATGATCACCACCTTGTATATATACAAAACTAGGCGACTTTTCATCTAGGTCGGCCTCTTTGAATAAAATAAAAATATAAAATATCATTTGTAACAAGGCTGACCTGCCTTGGTAATCATTTATTATTTTAAATTTGAGAGAAAAATATCTCCCGCCGCTATAAACATCAACATTCCCTAGCTAGGGAGGTATTTTTCCAGTAATCCTTGCCATGGAGTCTCTCGACATGACGTCCACAATGGCTACACCCAATTGTGGAAAACCACATCTCAGTCTCAGAGATGTACAAGAATCCATCACAGAGTCTCTCAACGTGATGTTGTCATGGAGTCTCTCAACATGACATCCACCATGGCTACTCCCATGTGTGGAAAGAAACATGTGCACAAGTGTCCATCACGGAGTCTCTCAACATGATGTCGTCATTGATTCTCTCAACATGACGTCCACCATGGCTACTTCCATGTGTGGAAAAACACAAGTACAAAGGGTTCACCACGGAGTCTCTCAATGTGATGTCGTCATGGAGTCTCTCAATATGACGTCTACCATGGCTACTCCCATGTGTGGAAAGAACCACATCGTTGTCTTAGAGATGTACGAGGGCTTTCACCTCATATTTCTCCGTCTCAGAGAAATATGCATTATAGCAAGGCTTACTGATGCTGAGTCTCCCTCTCGGCCAGGGCGACATTCTCCACTACTCCAAGCTTGTCCCAGAAATGTGCAAACTTCACTATGGAAAGAGGCTTGGTGAGAATATCAACCGTTTGATCATCAGTGCAAATGTACTTGAGTTGAATTTCTTTCCTCAGCACCATATCTCTGATGTAATGATACTTGATCTCCACATGCTTTGTCCTATCATGAAACACTGGATTTATTGAGAGCTTCACACAACTTTGATTGTCACAATGAATCACAGTCAGCTCCAATGATTGCCCAAACAATCTTGCAAGGAGCTTTCGAAGCCATACGACTTCTCGAGTTACTACACATGCTGCAATATATTCAGCCTCTGTAGTGCTAAGTGCCACAGAAGTCTGCTTCCTGCTACACCAAGAAATCATGGTAGACCCCAAACTGAAGCAACATCCAGAGGTGCTCTTCCTATCAGTTACACTCCCGGCCCAATCAGAATCAGAATAGCCTTGTAACTTTAGATCTTCACAGGAAGTATATCTCAAGCCATATTCCGCTGTGCCACTCAAGTATCTCAAGATATGCTTTGCTACAACTAGATGTATTTGTCTTGGCTCACACATGAATTGGCTGAGAGCACTCACCGCATAACAAATGTCTGGTCTAATATTGACTAGATACATCAATGATCCAATCAATTGTCTATACATGGTGGGATCTACCAAATTTGAACCAGCTGCCGAGTCACTCAACTTCTTCAAATTTGTCTCCATAGGTGTAGACATAGACTTGCAATCCATCATCCCAAATCTCTTCAAGATGTCTATAGTGTATTTCCCTTGACTTAAAATAATCTCATTAGGTCTTTGCCACACTTCCAGTCCCAGGAAGTAATGCATAAGACCAAGATCCTTCATCTCAAACTCGGAGGCTAACTCTTTCTTGCATTTGACAATGAGATACTCTGCTCCAATGAGAAATCAACATAAAGAACCAATATCAAAGCCTCACCATCAACTACCTTGAAGTAAAGGTTAGAATCTGCATCATTCTTGGAGAATCCCAAGCTCATAAAATATTGATCAATCCTTTCATACCATGCACGAGGTGCTAGCTTAAGGCCGTGTAATGCCTTCTTCAATCTGCATACATGAGACTCCTTCCCATGAATCACAAAACCTCTGGCTACTCAATGTACACTTCTTCAATCACACCATTAAGAAATGCAGTCTTTACGTCCATTTGATGTAACTTCCAACCTTTAGCGGATGCAATAGCAATAATTGTCTTGATAGACATGTATCGAGCAACAGGAGCAAATGTCTCCTCATAATCTATTCCCTCCTTCTGAAAGAATCCTCTTGCCAAAAATCTCGCCTTGTGCTTCTCAATGCTACCATCAGCTGCATGCTTGATTTTGTAGAGCCACTTAGAAGACACAACTGATTTCCCTTCAGGTCTCGGAACAACATCCCATACATCATTCTTGATGATAGACTAATATTCTTCTGTCATTGCATCTCTCCATACCTGTTGGTTGGATGCTTCTTCAAAACTGGAAGGCTCAGAATCAATGATGTGACTCATCAATACCACATAACCTAGAAACTTTTGCGGTCTCTTGCTTTCCCTAAAGGTGCCTCGAGGAGCTGCATACTTTTGTGCCTCTTGCATAGTTTGTCGAGCCCATAGAGGTCTCCTCTGACCTACAACAATGTTTCTCGGCCCATCAGTTGGTTCTATGGGATCAACTGGATCAATAGTCTCGGCGGGTTCATTAGACTCCCTTTGAATCTCAGGAGTATGATCAGGAGATATGTCCATATCCTGAGGAGTCTCCTGCTCTTCATTGTCTATCTCCATGTAAGACCCTTTAGATCTTTTGAAGGCTAATTCATCTTCGAAGGAGACATCCTTGCTGATCTAAATCTGTTTCTGCCCTGGAATGTAGACTCTGCAGGCCTTTGAAGACTCACTGTATTCCACGAATATTCCTTTCTTGCCTGAAGGTTCTAGCTTTGATCTTTTATCCTTAGGCACATGAATATAAACAGGACAACCAAAAATTCTTAAATGACTAACCTCAGGTTTCACACCTGGGTAGGCCTCTTTAGGAGTCCTGTTTCCCAATATTCGATGAGGGCTTCAGTCTAGAACATACGCGGCGGTTCTGGAAGCTTCTGCCCAAAAGAAAATCTGTAAATCTTAATCATGAATCATAGCCTTGGCTGTCTCAACTATGGTTCTGTTCTTTCTTTTGACAACTCCATTTTGCTGAGGGTTGTACAAAACACAAAACTCCCTCTTGATCCCTGCCTCAATGCAGAAATTACGGAAAACTCCAGAAGTGTATTCTCCTCCATTGTCTGATCTCAGAACTTTAATCCTTTTCCCAGACATGTTTTCAATTTGAGCCTTGAATTCTTTGAATCTATCTAGTACTTCTTCAGACTCCTTAGATTTCAAGAAGTAAATCCAAGTCTTTCGAGAATAATCATCAATGAAAATCACATAATACCAAAATCCACTCAAAGACGCCACAGACATTGGTCCACATAAATCAAAATGAACAAGATCTAAATTTCCCTTTGATCTATTGTCACTACTATGAAAGGGACTCTTGATGTTCTTACCAAGTGCACATCCTCTGCAAATGCCATCGTGCTCCAGATTGAGCTTTGGTAGCCTAGTAACCACCTTCTCCATGGATGGAAGAGCTCTGAAGTGTAAGTGAGCAAGTCTCCTGTGCCATAGCTCACTCAAACTAATAAGAGTCGTGCAATAATGCCTGAACTGGACGAATAGAAAGTCTGTATAGGCTCTCTTGACGAAGACTAATCACACAAGCTGATTTGATACTAGAGTTCTTAGGCCAAACAAGAACTTTCCCTTCAGAAAAAGCAACCTGGTACCCTTTGTCCTCCAATGCTGAAATGGAGACAAGATTTCTTTTGATTCCTGGTACAAACAAAACATCACTCAAATGAATAGGGATGCCAGAATCTAGATGAAGAGAGGTGGTCCCAGCTCCTTTTACGGAATAACAAGCATCATCTCCTATTATCACTTGCAAGTTGGTGTAGCGCTCGGAAAATTAAGAGTGTTTTCAATCCGTTCAAATCAGTATAAAAGGGAAATTAAGAGTATTTTCAATTTATTCAAATCATTATAAAAGATTTCCAAGTAATCAACATTGTTCATAACACTTCCGAATGAGCTTAATAAAAGAGAATTTAAATTGCATTTCATGTATAATAATAATATCAATGTAATGTATCAAGTTTATACAAAGCATAAGGATTTCAATGACTTTTCTCCTATACATATATTCAACCATACTTGGAAAAAATCAACAATTCCAATAGAAACATCTTTTCTATGCTAAGTCATAAAACTTTAATTCCTTAAATCAATGTTACATTAGATACTTTCAAATCATACTTCTATTTCAAAGTTTCAACAAAGAATGTCAAATACATATACATTTACAATGGGCTTCACAAGCCAATCCTGAATAATACACAAGTATATTAATAGCAAATAAAACTCGGAACCACCAACCGCTGTGACACCATCGGTCTGCTTGCGAGCTGGGGCCAAGAATGTGATTCAGGCGCCTTTTCCGCCCAACCACGAAGTCCATGACTTCCCCGGGTTCCTTCCTAACTCGAAGGAATCCCCGGCCCTGCATAAAGGAGCCTAGCAACCCGAAACAGTAAAACAGGAGGGAACTCTCGATGCGTGCCTGATGCCTATATGCATTTCTAACATGAGAAATAAACACATTTCTTGCAACAGGAGGTGGCAGAGACTCAAATACATATATGTTTCTAGGCTTTTAAAACAAACCCATCTATTTCAATGGTACAAGTGCTTGGCCAAGCAAAAATAATACAAGTAATGGTAGTTTAGAAAAGGTAATACTACCGTCTCTGTTGGTCCACCTTCGGCACCCTGTCCCGGAAGTTACCACAAGTAAAGTATGAATAAATACCAAAGCAGAAAGTTGTGCATTTTCTGACATGTTTCATACATTCAATTAATTCTAAAAAGAATTTCAAATGTGAATTTCAGAACATCCTTTGAAAGCAAGATTGTAAATTCAGTAGTAAGATTTCGTTTACTCTTTTGAGAGTACTCCTTTTCTGGTTTGGATAAAAGCTCTGTTTTAAAGAAGAACATGTATGTCATAATACTTTTCAGTGCACAATTAGAAAGAAAGATTTAATTAATTTGTTTGAATGAAACAGTGTTTTCTGTTTTCAGTATGTACTTCTATTCTTTCCAAGTTCAGGCTGACTGATAGTGTAATACCCAATTTTAATACAGGTTTCAGAGTATTAATAATATACTGAAACAGTGCAATTTATTCAGAATATCAGAGGTTTGAAAGATAATCTTGCATTCAATTTTTATGTTGTATTCCTTTACTCAGGATTGTACTACTGTAGGTAAGTATATGACAAGGTAATCAAGATGATTTTCAGTTTACATGGTTCTCAGAGACAATTCTGTTCTTGTTCCAGGTTCAACATTTCTGAGATATTTGTGATATTTAACAGAATTCATACCACTTTCTGGAAATGATTTTCCTGTTTCAACTTGCATTTTGGTATGTATATGCATGGATATATATATATATATATATGTATGTAAAAATTCATATACAGCTGAGTGTAAATTTTGAAGAAAGAAAATACTGGTTTTTTTTTAATGACTGTTCAAAAGTTCTCTGGCCGTGCACACAAAATATAAACATTTTACAGGGTTTCCTTACTGGCATTGAGCAACATAAGGGCTCAGGGAAGCCCTTGCCCCTCCCATGGGGAGGGGGCGGGCTGTGAGGGGCTCGCGCCTCCTCCACAGGCCGCGGCCTGTGGAGGGCGCGAGCCTCCCACAGTGCCGCGTCCTTCCCATGGGGAGGACAAGGGATTAAATCCCTTCCTCATTCCTATGGATAACAATTTCAAAACTCAAAATAAGAAGACATTTCGTCCAGTATATCTGCATTCGAATTTATCTCAAAGGCATTTTGAATTTATTTCAGATGACAGGGTTTTTATGCAGTCATTATATGCATATATATATCTATATGTATATATGCACGGGAATTCAAATTCCTGTGCATATATATATGTATATATATATATATGTTTATATATATTTCCAATTATAATTGAGAGCAGTTTAATAAATTGCAGATTTTGTAACAGAATGAAACCCTAATTCGGGAAGAAAAGATTGGGTATTCTATATTGCAACAATGAAAAGTAAACTATTACCCAGATGCAGAAACGAAATTGGAAAAGATTTCTCAGTTGTTTGTACTCATATCATGGAATGATGCATTTCATTCCTTCAATTTCCTTACTGCAATTTTTAAATTAAATGAAGGCAAAGTATGAAAAGAACCTGGCAATTTTCTTCTTCAGAGCAGATGCCCAGTAATACCTTCTTGTCGCCTATTTTCCAGAGCTCTCGGATATGACTGAATGGAAGTTCTCTTTTCTCTCTTAAAGCTCTATTCCTCTTTTCGAGGATCATGCAAAGTATTTCCAAATGACAGATAAAATTCTCATGCAAATTCTAAGGATTGCCACATGCCAACAGCATTGTTGGTTTTAAGATAAAATTTCCAGAGCCCAATGTTCTCTCGGGCTGTTCATTCCTTTTTATTTTGGGAAAAAAAATAACCATAAGCAAACAGAAATATTTCCCTTTTATATAAACCAATTATTTCATTATATGCAAACATAATACTTTTACTTTATTATTTGTTTTGTTTTATTTCTTTAATTTCCTATATATTATATCTCTTTTAAAATCAGGTTTTCTTTCCTTTTTATTGCACAAGGATAAATTAAAATAGAATAAACCATATTCTTTTCATAATTTTTAAGGTTAATTAAACTATATTTTAATTTTGCTCTGCTAATCAATTTCAAACAATCATATTGAAAACAAACATGACCTAATGCAGCTACATGTTTTTAAGTGGTGTGTGCGTAATCGAGAGCTTCTCCTCTTTTACCCTGTCGGGAAGCTAACCTTCTTTTCCTCAATCACACTCTTGGCCTTCGATCACCTGCAACTCAAATGCACTCAGGCGTGCAAAAATGAAAGTGTATTAGTAACCAATGTAGAAATATAAATTTAAACAATAATTAAATCAACATTCCTATTTTATATAAAATGCACTCATAATTCTGAAAGAAAACAATTATTTTTCTACATTTCTATACATCAAAGCATTGTAGTATATTATATTGCTCTAACACGTATCATAATTCGTATATTAAATCCCATAAAGTCATGGTCAAACATTATCAAAATAAGTCATGGTCAAAATAGCATCAAAGTAAGTCATGGTCAAAATAGCATCAAAGTATGAGACGTGACAGTTGGTTTCTCTTTCTACCAAGTCCGAAAGATGCTCTTGATATCCTGTAATGTGTCGTGAAGCACCACTATCAATCAACCAAGTGTCATTGTCAGTTGGAACATTGCTTGAAAGGGCGGAGATGAATAGAAATCCCCCTGAGTCGTCTCTAGATTCCTTTTGAGGTGACACATCATCAACATCTGCAGTAGAAGCATGTTGCTTTGGTTTTGATATGCAATCTCAAGCATAGTGACCGTACTTGTCACACCTGAAACATTGAATGTGAGAGAGATTTTTTCTTCTTTGGTTCTGGAACAACATCTGATTTTTTGTCTCTATTCCTCTTGAAGTTTCCTTTTCTCCCTTCTCTTCCTTTCCTTTTGGAAGTTTGAGCAGCAAGGACATGATTTTCTTCATTATGAGAGCTTCGCCCATTTCCTCTTGCTGTCAATTTGGATTCCTCTTGAATGCAATCAACTCGAAGATGATCAAACTTGGGCAACTTAGATCTCCCACTAATGCTTTGAATGAAGGGCTCCCAAGATTGAGGAAGACCATTAAGTGCCAACATAACCAGGTCTCTATCTTCATCTATATCTCCAATGGCGCATAGCTAATCTCTCAACTCAACAATCTTCATGAAGAAGGAGATGACTGAATCTTCTTTAGCCATTTTTATATGATGGTGTTGTTGTCTCAAGACAAGGGCTCTGCTGGTATTGTTGATCTCATACAATCCTTGTAGAGCCTCAAACATATCTTTGGCTGTCTTCATCTTGGAGATAATTGGCACTAGATGATCCTTCACGGAGTCTATCAAGATCTTCCTAGCCTTCGTGCCATTCTTCTTCCATTGAATTTTCTCAGCATCATCGGATGACTCGGGCACATCATTTTCCACAAAATCTAGAAGATCATTTTCTTCTAAGGCAATAAGAACTCTGAACATTTCCAAGAGGTGAAATTTGATGCACCATCAAGCCTATCTTCAACCTTGACTCCGTTCACCATCTTCGATACTTAGATAGACTGCCCTAGATAAGGAGATGACTTGGCTGCTTAAACAAATCTGATCCGATCTTGCTTAAACCTGCTCTGATACCATGTTAGTTTTAGACCAGAAATGTAAATAGCAGAGATACAACATACTGAACAAAGAACACAACAAATTACCCTGGGAAAACCCTCCTCGAGGGAGAAAAAACCCAACAAAATATATCTCTTATATATAGAAAGAATAAGAGCAGAAATTTGCTTACAAATCAGACCCTTCTCAAGGGTGAATTTGATACAATAAATAGATAAATCTCTCCTTGATACAAGCTGAATATAATTATCCTTGAAATCTGATCTGTTGCTAAAGATGGCGATCTGCTGCTAAGTGCGAACTCCTTCTTGAGAAATGCAAATAAAAGATGAGAATGAATTGATGATAGAATGAATGATCACCACCTTGTATATATACAAAACTAGGCGACTTTTCATCTAGGTCGGCCTCTTTGAAGAAAATAAAAATATAAAATATCATTTGTAACAAGGCCGACCTGCCTTGGTAATCATTTATTATTTTAAATTTGAGAGAAAAATATCTCCTGCCGCTATAAACATCAACACGTTGAAGTTTTGATTTTAATATTTTTAACTTTCACTGTTTTCAACTTATGAGGGGCGTGGGAGGGCTTGTGGGACCCCCACGCACATCCCCAAGCAAATGAAACTTTATAAAAATTAAAGTTTTTTTAATTTAAAACGTTGTTTAAAGTGTTACGCTACAGGGGATGCCTGGGCGTTTCTAGGACGGTTGAGGGACTCCTAGCAGTCCCCTTTAATTTCCTGCCGTTTCCATTTTTCGGGATGCGTTTCCCGACGTTTCCTGAAAATCGTAAATCGGAGGGGACGTCTGGGGGACGTCCCTTGAAGTCCCCCCATCCCTGAAACACCATAGGGGACGGGGACGTAGGGTTTAGGGGGGACGCATCCCCATGTAACACAGTTTTTTTTAACAAATTTTTATGTGTAACAAGGGGTTATAATGCCAATTTTTTCTAAAATAATATAGTTGTGTTGTTAATTTGTAATGATTTTTAATTTTAGGTTCATATAGAATGATAGTAGTTCTAATTCAGTTGGCCTAGATGCAAAGAGTCAATTGAAATATGATGCATCATCACCTTTTTAACAAATTCCTAGTGGTGGGGGTTATGTTTGGCGTTGTAGCCAATGTGGAATTCAATATAAGAGCTCGTACTTTCGAGTGAAAGCCCATTTATAAGGAATAAGAGTTTGCCCCGGGTCAAATAAAAAAGGGTTGCCAAAACACCAAATATTGGCTTATATTAAAGAACAAGAGGAGGTTGACATGGCATGTAATAAATCAAAGGCTATGGCACATCCTCTTGCCAAGAGAAGCTTGCAAAGACCTAGTGGCTTATCACAACTGATTGGCCCACATCCTTTCATGCAAATGCCACCATATTTTGAAGGAGATAATGTTTCGGTTACACGAAAAAGAGGCCCATTGGAGAATGGCTTCACAAATGAAGCAAGGGAGATTGCAGATCAGAGCATTGCTCATTGCATTTATGGCAATGGGCTTCCTTTCAACCTTGTTAGATCACCTTATTGGCGGGAAATGGTGATGGCCATTTCCAACACAACTTCTGATTATGTTAGTCCTAGGTATGAAAAGGTGCAAACCACCTTATTGGTGAAGGAGAAAGCTTTAGTAGAGGCATCATTGAGAGTAATTAAGATACATGGCTTGAAACAGGTGTGTCCATCATTTTTGATGGATGCAAAAATTGCAAAAATAGACCATTGATCAATGTTATAGCAATTTCCCCAAAATAGGCGATGTTTTTGAAGGAAGTCAATTGTGAGGGGCAAATAAAAAATGCAAGTTTTATTGCCAATATCCTCATAGAATCCATTGAAATGGTGGGGTCTGAAAATGTTGTCCAAGTCATAACGAACAATGCTAAAAATTGTAGGGCAGCTGGGTCTATAGTGGAGGGTACATATAGTCACAGTTTTTGGACACCATGTGATTTGATATTGCAAAAGATTGGAACACAAATTGAGTGGGTCAAAAAAATCTACGTGGAGGGCGAGGAGATTCAAATGTTTGTGACTAATCATCATATGTCACAAGGCATTTATCAGGACCTCTAAGTTGGAGTTGTTGAAGGTAATTTAAATTTGATTTTTAATTTTTTAATTTTAATTTTAATTTTTCATTGTTGTTTTGTGACATGTATTTTTTATACCATGTTAGTTTGCGGAAACTTGTTTTGCATCTCACACAATTGTCTTAAGATGACTTGTGAAGGTGTGAGAGGCCTTGAGTTCTATGGTCATCAACAACTTGCGGAGTGTATGGAAGCCATCATGCGTAGAAAGAACCCAAAAAGTAAAAGCATTGATCGTAGATGATGAGTGGTGGGCTCGTGTGGAATATGTTTTGAATTTCACTAAGCCCATCACGAGCATTATTAGGTATGCTGATACTGATCGCCCATGTTTGGGTGAAATTTATGATGGCATGGATTCCATGGTGGAGAAAATAAGATCAATAATAGATGCCAAGGAACATGACCCATCGGAAACATTTTTCAAAACTGTGCAAACAATTATTGTTGACCATTGGAACAAGATGACCACCCCTTTACATCTCTTAGCATTTGCTTTGTCACCAAAGTATTATAGCAAAGAGGTACTTTCATTGTCGAGGAGGGTGCCACCATATAGGGATGGGGAGGTTGCTGCTGGCTATAAGGCTGCATTTAGAAAGATATTTTCAGATGAAGATATCCAAAGTGTTGCCTTGAGCGAGTTTGGCCAATTCATATCTTCAAAACATCATGATGTTTCCGCTCTTCTAGACAAATATAGGAAAAATGCTGATGAGTGGTGGTATCTACATGGTCAAGGCTCCAATTACTTGCAGCCTCTTGCAATTGAAATACTCTCCCAAGTATGTATCTTTTTATTTATTTATTTTTTCATTTTTCATTTGATGTTATGCTATATATTATCGGCAAGTAAAATTAAATACTAAATGTTGTATGCAAACTCAACAGGTTGCAAGTTCTTCAACTGAGCGGAATTGGAGTACATACTCCTTCATCCACTTGGTCAAGCGCAACCATTTGGGTGCAAAAAAAAGCAGAGGATTTGGTCTATATTCACTCCAACCTTCTCTTGTCACATAAAGAAACTTCAATACAATGAGGGTGTGATAAGGAATTGGGGTCTAGCCCTTGAGTGTGCTGATTTAGATGCTACAGTTGCACAACTTGCCTTAGCTTCTATAGATAAGTCAACTGCTGCACTTGACACACCTAGTGGGAGTGGCAATCCAATTGATTATGGTTCAAATGAAATTGAACCAAGTGTTGACCAAGACCTTGACGCTTTTGATGAAGACGAATTCGAAGACTACTAAATTAAATATATATTGTAATTTGAATTTTCTTTGTGTAATGACATTTTGAGACTTGAGTATTTACATTTTTGCAAATTATGAATATGATTATATGAGGTATTTAAATATTCTATTAATTGGCAATTATGTTTGTCTTATGATCATTGTTCTTATAATTAAATTTATAATTTTGAACATGTTTATATATATATATATATTCCCATACCCGTACCCAAGGAATTTGTTTGGCCGTACCTGTACCGGTAACTTAGTTTTTAGGTAGTTCTTCTTGGTTGACTGCATAGGGAGTTGAGTGCAGTAGGAGTGTGCAACTGTGAGCAAGTTGCAAAGCAATTGCAAGTGTTAAGATACTGTTGTAATAGTGATTCCTGTCCTTAAGCCCTCAGAAAGGCACTAAGATTGTAATTTGGAGAAGAGATGGTGGCAACAAGTCCTTACTCTTTTGAAGTTTTGCTCACATCTGGTTTTCTTAGGGTAAACAATTTTTGTTTTTTCCTTTTTTTTCATTGCTTCCTCATGAACACAACTATCTACCTTAGTTTGCTGCACTTCAACAACTCATTTCTAGAATACAATTGACTGACTTCCACACACATCTAAGAGAGGATAGCAAATATTTCAACTAAGTTGCTAATTGGAAATATTAAGATTTGTGCTGTTGAATAAGTCATGGAATATCTGGATTATTTATGGATCATCCTATTAAATATTTAATTCTGTGTTTTATTCTGGTTCCAAGATGTATTAACTTGAATGATTTTTGCAAACATAGAGACAACTAAATGGCTATTTAGAACCTGATCTAAATATGAGCAGATTTAGCTATAAATTTTTGGTCATCGATTGAAGCTAGTAATATTCGTCTGCAGTAGTAAAACAACATTTAATATCATATAAGTTATAACTTATGATATATATTGTTGTCGCCTTGGGTTATTGATTATTCCATAAATTGGTGCTTTAATTGACTGGAAAGTTATTCAGAATGCCATGTGTTTAAAGGAGCCAATAAAGCTTTCATAATTCATCTCTGTGGATGCCATTTCAGAAGTCGAAAATTGGCATTAGATAGAAGCACAGAGCCCAGTCTTATGGCTGTTGAGCTATTGTTTGATGTATTTTGTATCATTGTTTATGAATAATGGTTAAGCAATCTCCCTTCCTCCTTCCTCTCACCTTCTCTTCCACCTCTCCACCCTTTTGCATCCCTTATCCCCTAACCAATCTTTTCCACCCCACAAGTGAATATAACCTAAGGGGTTCTTATGTGACCATTTGAGGGCACACTTTTGACAATCAAATTTACTATACTGTTATCTTGTTCAATGATGCAAATTTGGTCATTAATGTCATGTCCTTGGTTGCCTATATTCAAATACTCTTATTGCAGTTCAGGCAATTATTTTTTATATTTATTTCATTAATCTTCATTGAATGATCCTGCATGCGTTAATGGTAACTTCACATTCTGGGATAGCATACCAATTCTGTGGTTATTCCTGTGCCACAGCTTGACAATAGAGGCAGTGCACGGCGTGGACTAAAGTTTGAAGGTGCACTGAAGTACAATATGGGGCACATTGATGTTGAAGATCAAGAAACAGGTGTGGATTGGTTAATTCAGCAAGGCTTGGCAAAATCTGGTAGAATAGGCCTTTTTGGCTGGAGTTATGGGGGTTACATGGCAGCTATGACCTTGGCACGCTGCCCTGATATGTTCCAGTGTGCTGTTGCTGGTGCACCTGTAACAGCATGGGATGGATATGACACTTTCTATACAGAGAAATACATGGGCTTGCCAACAAGTAACCCTGCAGGCTATGAATACAGTTCTGTGATGCATCATGTATCTAAAATTAAAGGCAAGTTGCTTCTTGTTCATGGCATGATTGATGAAAATGTGCACTTCAGACACACAGCTAGGCTGGTGAATGCCTTTATAGCATCAGGAAAGGAATATGAGCTATTGATTTTCCCAGATGAGAGACACATGCCACGACGTCTAAGGGACCGTATTTATATGGAAGAACGAATATGCAACTTTATTGACAGGAACTTATAAGTGCTGAGTTGAATCTTCAAATATCGAACAATTTGATGGCCAATTTAATATTGATAACATCATTTATATGCTTCCAGTAAATATAATTGCAAATGTGTAGTTTTCTCATATTTGTTCTATGCCATTGAAGATGAATCAGCTTGAAGGCAAGTCACTTGGTTCTGGAGAACTTGGTAGACTGCTTCTTCGCAGGCTTTTACTTGTGATTTGGTGTGAATGCATCTTGCTTGGAGCGATTGATTCATTTTCATGGGTTAGTTTGTGTGAGTTTTTTGTGTTTTTAAAAAAAAACATTAAGGAGCCTTTGTCAACAGCAGTTGATATTTTAAATTCATTCTTGAACTGGTTGGCATTCTTCATGATTTGGTACATCTAGTGTAGCTTTGTACTACAATATCTCACTAGCTTTTATAAGTACTCAGATGTATGTCCAGATGGAAAGCATGTTCTAGTGAGACTACTGCTACACTTTTCACTTGTCAAAGAGTCCTCAAAAGTGTTCAGAGTAGGGTTTTCATTTTGCTCTCACAAGCTTCGTCATGTTGAAATTGGCAATGAGACCCAGTCAGTGCCTTTGCAATGAATGTAAAAAAATTCTTATTAATTGTATATTTATGGTGAGATTTTACTTATTATTTTCTTGGTGGCTTTCTGATTCCTATTTTGAAATTTTACATAATTGTATAAGTACAATCACTGGCTCAACTCTTTCAAGTGTGTAACATGAACTTGATCTGTACTTGAAGTTGAAATCACAGAGAAAAATTATAGAAATCGGTATACTCTATTTCCTCCTTTTATTTGATGACTAGATAATCATTTGTAAAACCTGCTATCATATTTATAGGATTGCTAGCATTGAATGGTAAAAGCTCAATCAAATCACCTGTGCAAGACCTGAGAGAAGGCATGCCCTATTTGTTCAAGCATTGGCAATGTTTTTGTCTCAAGTTGTATTCCATTATATTAAAATTGTGGATCTTCTATAAACCTTATCTCTGGTACTGCTCAATAGGTGGAAGGTTTTAGGGCTTGGTTTTGGATCAATAGTCACACATTATATGGATTCTTGTTTCAATGCTCTAGATTTACTGGAGTTAAGAGGATAGTTTTCTGTGCTGCACTGTTAGAAGAGCTTGTTATCCATACATTTTTTATCAACCATATTTTACATGGTGACATTTTTCTATAGATTTCATTGTTGGCAGATTGCCATTTGAGCAGATTGATATGGCTATTTCATGTCAACTGTTTTCAATAAGATTAGCTAGCCAGGGTTGCAGCTTTAGATGATTTTCCAAGTAGTTTATTTTTTTCAAATCCTTGGTTGTGAACATAGGTTGTCCACCTACATCTTTCTGTCTTCGTCCTGTCTCAGAAAAGGATACAAGTAGAGGGATGCCATATTACTCTTATATATTGAGTAGAAGGCCAGAAAATAATGGCTATGTAGTAATGTACCCTAGCAAGGTGATATCACCATTTCATTACCTGTACGTGGGTGTTAGTGAATTAACAACACCAGGATGCTGACACTCAATCAACTACATTGACCTCAAGACACCTGTTGTGACATCAGGAATGCAAAATTATGTCTATATGTGGCATAAAATGGCCAGTTTTGGACAACTATAGGAAGATAAAACAGTTTCTAGACCTACTTTCCTCAGTTATATCAATATCTACATGAGAGGTTGAAGATGCTTTTTGTAAGTACATGCCATTTTGTATTTACCAGATGCAATTTTTTGTCGAAGAAAAAATATTAATACAATGGGATCCGGACAGGGTGCACATTATTGTTCTAGATATCTACACACCCAGTTGGATTTCATGATTATTTTAATCTTATCATTTGCCATAGAAACTTTTGGTGATTTCTTATAACTGAAGCAAAGCTAATTAAAAGGAACAGCCTAAAATAAGTCACCGAATGTTTTGAAAAAGTTAAATCTGGAAGTTATTTACATCATCCAATGTGGACCTTGTTGTTGAGCATTTTGGATAAATTTTGATAGCAAGACTACCTATACAATATTTGACAAGCAGTTTGCTTGATTGAGAAACTAGGGGCCACTCTAAATTTTGTTTCTACCATCCTCATTGTTTAAAACATGTTAAAAACGTCTCTAGTGCCAAGCTTAACTTAAATATTACCAAACGTTTCAGTGCCCAACATTTTTTTTATAGATTTTTAACTGACCGTCACACACCTACAAATTGATATATATGTGACTGATTTTTTAATTGAAACATATACTCTTCAACGACCCCAGTGCCAGCATTAATCTTTGAAGTACTCTCAACATCTAGGTGACAATAATTAACCAAATGTTTTGTAGTCAGAAAAAGTTTACTTCCATTACCAGAAACTGGAAGACACACTTTTAATGGTAAAATCACAGATAAGTGACCAGGGTTGCTTGCTGTATGGAATTGGTATTTTCCTTATGCTCATTAGGCATCAATATCCACTGAAGGATAGGTAGTCATTGCACCACTACCAAGCTACAACATGTGAAGGAGCCTCATTCTCTAAAGAAATTGTGCCAAGCCATGCAATAGAAGCATCTAGTTGGAATACTTAGGGGCTACATCTCAATTTCTTATCACCCCCTGTGTACTTGAATTGCTTAAGTAATAGGGGTTGCAGATTGGAATGCATATAGACAAACTTTTCTTCCCTTTTTTGCAATCAACTAGTTGTGTTTAGCTAAGTGAATAAAGAAGTATACGCTTTTGTTTTGTTGAGCTAAAGAAGATTTTGCAACTTGTTGAAATTGTCAATACAACATTTGCAATTATAAACTTAAAATATAATATATAGTTGGCAAAGAAAAGTAGGAAAGTTATTTTTAATTGAAGATGCGTACATCTAATAGACCCTTGATTGCAAGAGGTTGTAGGTAGACAATGCCTTTGACATAGAGTTACTTGTTGTGGATCTCAAGTAGGATTGGAGCAATAAAATTACAAATTAAACAATTATAATGCAAAAATTAATGACAACAAATAACGAAATTATACAGGCATTGAGCAAAATTTTTAATGTGGTTCACCCTCTGGACCATATCCACAAAACAACAGTCCAGTTTTATTAAAACTTCCAACAAATAATAATTTATAATAACTAACAATAATCCACTGCTTCCAGCTCTTTTCAAAACTCTAACCATGCACGCTGTAATCTGCACAACACTCCCACACACTTTATTGTGTGTCCGTTTCAAAACACTACTATTCAAAACAAAGGTTCCACTAGACGCGCTCTCAAAACAGCAAGGCTTCAAACGGACGCCGGGACGGGGACGGTGATTAAGGCCTCATTGCCCGCCACCGCCGGTGAGCCACGGGAGATTTGGGAAGCTTCCGCCTCCCATGGGAGACGGAGATTTGGGATCGGTCTCCAAGTCTCCTTAGAGACGCCAGAGTTTCTGGGAGACTGAGATGTTCATGAAGGTTTGTGGCTTGACAGTCTTAATTTTGGTTTTATTGTTAATGTAAAATGATGCACATGAAGGTTTGTGTGGCTTGAGGTCTTAATTTGCCATGAGGGGCTCCGCCGACCCGCCCGTATCATGACAGAGTTACCAGGCGCTGCCCGGGACTCCGAGGGCGCCACTGGGATGGGGCGCCGCCTCAGAGCCTCAGAAGGCGTGCCTTGACTCCGGGCGCCGCCCAGAGCCTCAGAAGGGGCGCCGCCTGATTTCGCGCGGGCGCCGCCTAGCCCGCAAGGGGCGCCTCGGCCTCAGACTTCAAGGCACTGCCCCTTGACCCCACTAAGGGCGCTAACCCTCAAACCCATTAGGGGCATTGCCCACAAACTCCCATTGAATTCATTTGATTTTCTAGGTACTCTCCACTAGTTACCTTCAATTTTACAAAAACAATTTCATTTGTCAAATTTTATTTAGCAATTAGCATTCAAGATATCTTCGTATTTAGATTTAGTGTTTCAAATTTTGCTATGTTATAATTTTACTAATTAGTAATTTGAGTAATTTCCTATAGTTTCATTTGAAATGTAATTCTTATACTGTTATACTGTTATACATCCTTTCAAAACTAGTTTTTCAAGTACTATAAGTATATTTATAACTATATCAGCACCACCACCCCACCACCCCGCCGCCGCCGTCCCCCCGCCGTCCCCAAACTTAGGCCCTTTGTCCCCCCGTCTCCGAAACGCGTTTCCCCGTCCCCTCGTTTCCCCGTCCCCCAGGCCCGTGGAACACTGATTCAAAATCCACATCCGTGAGTTAACTTGCTACGTGAACATTCAAACTGTGCAATCCTTCATTTCCTTTGCGTGACTATTCGTGATGTACACATACAAACCAATATGTAGCAAGAAAACTAATTACTTCGGGCAGTTTCCAAAACTATTTTTCAACAGAATTACAAAAGTTATTTGCAGCAAATTTCCTTTATTAAAATTGACTAATTTTTGTTTTGAGGGCGTTGCCCCTAGACCCCCACCATGGGCTTCGCCCTCGGGCCCTCGTCAGGGGGATAGGCCCCTCGGACCTCACAAGAAGGTCTCCGCCCCCCTACACTCCCCATTAATCATTTTGGGGGGAAATTGTGCTGAAAAAAGTGACAAAAAACTTAACTTGGAGCATGATCAAGCTACACATACCAACATTATCACCATGTGTGAGTTCTTGCTTGTACTTATCTCAAAGGGTGCTAAGAGTGACTTTTTTGAAGTTAGAAAACTAAAAACTCAGCCACAACAATGTCCTCCAAATTTGGATGTGCGAAGAGTAGTGATTATAGCCTTGAACCTCATACTAACTTTAGCATCTCTATATGGTGCCACCTTCTAGAGAAATGAAAGAATATTTGTGCTATCATATTTGGACGAAAAAACAAATGTTCGGAGATGGCAGAGAGTAGTCTTCTTGTTTTGGTGATTGTTACCAATTTTTACTACAACTCAATTGGTAGAACTGATTAATCTGTTTTATCTTAAAGTGGAAGTTCAGTTATTTTCCGCGTGTGCATTAAGTACTGTTTGCACTATATTTGTCAAGTGTCAGTTATGCATTGTGTCAGTAAACTGAGTTTCAGGAATGAAGTACAAAACATAATATACAAATGATTAAGCATTCAATTGCTTTCATTGTATTTCACAACATTGTTATATTACAATATTTCATTTGTTTGCAAGAATACAAATGATTGTACATTGTTGCATTTTGATGCATTTCTTTTTATAATAGAAAGGAAAAGAGAAATTAAAGAATCCACACAAGCCATGGATGTAACTGTCACAACACATCATAAGGAGCATGCTACACTATTGAAGATGCAAGAAAAGAAGTCACATAAGCATGAACATAATCATCATTGCCTGTTGTTGTTGGCCGATGCAGGAATGGTGCGCCATCCTTCGTCCTCGGGCTCCGATCGACCTGTAAGAGAAGAAAAGGGGTTGTTAGAGCTCCGATTATGAACATCCCTATATGAACCACCAACAATAATGTAAAATGCTGCTGATAA
This sequence comes from Sequoia sempervirens, assembly GCA_007258455.2. Lineage (NCBI taxonomy): Eukaryota > Viridiplantae > Streptophyta > Pinopsida > Cupressales > Cupressaceae > Sequoia > Sequoia sempervirens. Next base: position 53,055 of record VDFB02275052.1, read on the forward strand.
TACATTGAAACAGTTGAGAGAACAGGAGATGGACATGAGCAAAGAAGGGAACACCATAATAATATACTGTTTTAATCTAACAGTGTTTGTTTCCATGTGCAGGTATAGGAAAATTCATGTAGCTGATCATCTTATGAAGACATAAAAGCATGTGGAGTAAAACGGGCTCACACAAGGGTAGAGCTCGACATGCTGCCCCTTAAACTTACAAGTGGGCTAAGTAAGAAAATACAATTATCATGCTCGTTTGAGCCATTCATGAAGGAGTAAAACTTAATTTCAGTCATCAAAGCAATCAAGTTTATTGTTCACTCATAACAATCAAGTCTGAGTAGCGAAGTGAAAGCTATAGGTGGACAATGAACTTAATGGATTCAATTCAATTTGAAATGCATCAATTTCATACTGAAAAGTTTTAAATATTGCCATATTAATTGCATTTTGCTGCCATGGGTTTGTTCATGTTTATTCATGTTGTTTCATAATATTCTGTTATGGTACAACAAGTTTTCATGTTCATATTAGTGATAGTGAACATGCATACATAATGCCTTATTAGCAAAACTTCTAATAAATGATAAAAGCACATAGAGAAGCTTCATTTTATGAAGTGTTTGAGCTAAGAATGCACTCTTTTCTAAGGTATTTAAAATATGGAATGAGTGATGAAAAACAATCTACAGGAGTTACAAATAAAGGAAAGAGGTGTTGTTTCTTTACTCCAGTGGAAGAACAATGAAAAGTAAGTACATGGCAAGGTTGTGCCACAAATTTAAAGCAATTCTGGGTATGATCAAGGAGCTGCATTTATAGGATAACATAATGGCAAACGACATCAAAGAAACTTACAAAGATGATTCATGTTGCTACAGGAAGTATAAAGTAAAAGAAAAGATGTTTGCTGCAAATAGAGGAATGGAAAAAAGTTCTGAAATAATTAATAACCTGAAAGTAAACGATTATAGTGTTATGGTTCAATACAAAATGTAGTTTTTCTTTCAGAGCACATAATGGTCACATGTTTTCAACTTTAAATGCAAAATACCCATATGAGGATTTTGACTCAAAATGCAGTTTTCTTCATGTTACCATTTACCCATGTAAGGGTTTTGACAGAAAATCAGAATGAAAACGAAATACCATGGTGGGTCGAGCTCGAGTTTTGGAGAGGTGAAAGATAAATATTATTCTTCTATAATACAGAGTACCCACATGGGGTTTGTGATCAGATATGAGGAATATCAAAATATACAGTTATGAGCTTTGGAGCTCTTCAAAATAATGAGAAACAATGAGTAAGCCCATGGCCTGGAGAGAGCTCTTGGCTCATGAATATTCATCATTTCATAGAAAAATAGAAAACCCATTTTAAGTTTGCTATCCGAATCTCAAAATCAGGGAAAAACAAGTGTATGAGGTGCGAGTTTCTTGATAGGAATCCATGATCAAGCATACATGGCGCGGCCTGCACAATGGGTTTGTTTTTGTTTACAGATGAGCAATCATTCTTTTACAAAGATAAGCTTAAGAAAGATTTTGTTTTGACAAAAAAAAACAATGGAGGAAAGAGAAATCACCATTATAGGCCTGTAGAAGAACAACATGCCGCGACCAAGCTCTCACAGAGCTTCCAAAGCAAAGCTCGAGCTCACTCAATGGCGGCCAGGAAGAGCATGAGAATGGAAGCACAAAAAATGAAGATAAAAATCAGAAAATCACATGTATAGGCTGCGGCCTTATGGCCGAGATTCATTCTTAGAATGGAACAAAGAAGCCATAAAATGGCTTAGTATTAACTTACCTTCGTTGCCATCAGAGATTCAAGCCACAAAAATTCCAGAATGCCAAAGACCTTCATTACTTCCTCAAACCCTAACTTTCCTCATGGCGGTGGCATAGATAGATCTTCTTCAAGTTTTTGCAAATGAATGCAAAATGTTAGGGATTTCATTGTTTTGTTCTTAGGGTTTCTATTAACCCTATTTCGACTTAGGAAATATTACCCAAGCTTTTAGAAATATCAAATTTCTAAGTCAAATATACTTTAGGTGGCTGAATTTCCATGCCTAGGTCGAGCTTGAGATAACTTAAGCTTTCATAAGTCTTAAGTCTTTTAAATATTTTAGGGTTTGATTTATTTCTCAAAGCCCAAATAAACTTAAGGCATTTCTTTTTTTAATGTCAATATTTATGCCTTGAGAATAAACATTTATGTCTTAGGTTTTATTTTGAATTGATTGATAGGTGATTGCCTTATTTTTTATGATTTTTTAAGAAATCAAAGTTGTAATGGAGTGATAAGGTTGATGTGTTTTGCAAAGATTCTTTTAAAATCTTTATTGCAAAATAAATCAAATTGGAGAAAAGAATAAAACTGCATGTTTTTGTAAAGCAAAAGATAAAACAATATTTTATAAATTGTTTTATTATTCTTGCTATTTTTAGCAGTTTGTGAAGGCAAAAGAGAGTTGACTTTTCTTGGGCGGATTTGAGTTGCATGGAGAGGAGATGAGGTGTTTTTTCGCTTTTAAAGCAAAGCAGACCTATTTTTAGGTGCTTTTCAGCATGGACATGCAAAGAGTGAGAGTTTTCCATTTCAGTTACTCATTTTGGGGCAGTTTTAGATGCTTTTTTCAGAGCTTTCTTCCTGAGCTCGGATTAGGGTTTTGGAGCTTTTATATTTGGAAGAAAAACTTAGAGTTTTTCTTAGTTTGGATTCATTGTTTCTTCCTCTCATGCTGAAACAAAGAGTTTTGTAAGCAAAAAATTGTACTCAGACTTTGGATACTCCTTCAGTTGAATAAAGTAACATTCCTATTTCTCAATTTTTGTGTCATTTGCAGTTATAGTTTGATGTTATATTGTGATTTCTGTTTACAAAATCCTTGTTATGTCCTAAAATTGCAGTTCTTGATGCAAAAAGTTCATAAAATACAAGTTGCATGTTGTGTTTAAGCCTAAATCTTCATGCAAATCAATTATGTGTTGAGTGTTCATGAGGGATTGTGAAGTACTATTATTTTCTGAGAGCTGTTTGTGGGTAGAAACCAAAGTCATCATTAAGTCATCATTAAGTTCTGAAAATTACTTTAAGTCATAGTTTTCATTTTAGTCATCTTTCTAACTCTTTCCCTCAGAAGATCATTTAGAATAGAATATATCATTCAGAGAACCAACTCACTCTGGAGATTCCTTCTTCGATCAGACCACCCACATTTGAAGAAGGTTTCCATGTGTCAATAGATAGTTAAATTCTGCAAATTTAGCATAGGGTGCATATCTAATTGATAACAATGATCAACAATGGTTTTTTGCACCTTTTAAAAGAACACTTTTGTGGGGTTACTCTTATTAGTTGCTATTATGACCTTTATTATTCTCTCATGGTGTCCATGTAGTCATATGTTTTTCCCAAAAATGGTTGATTTGCATAAGCAAACTTGATTATTGTTGTGATGGGCTCTATGAAACTCAAAAAAAAATCCACATGTGCTCTCATGAGCCCATTAATCATCATCTAAGATCAATGCTTTGATCTTTTGGGTCCTTGATGAATTTCATTGCCTCCATACACTTGAAAGGTTGTTGATGACCATTGTGTTCAAGGCCTTTTTCATCTTGACAAGTTCTCTCAAGATGATCGTGTGTTGATATAATTAAAGGTTTGTAGCAAACTTAAAAGCTTAGAAGAAATAAAAAATTTATTTTGATTTATTGAAATTTCATAAACATACCTTCAACAACTCCAACTTCAAGACTTGCAAATCGTTTGTGACATATGATGATTTGTCACAAATATTTGAATCTCCTTAGACAAGACATATATTTCATTGATCCATTCAATTTGTGTGCCCATCTTCTACATCACCAAGTTTAGTTAGTGGAGCAACACACATGGTATAAAAAATACATGCTTATATGTTGCCTTGATCAATAAATTTGTTGCCCTACATTTTTTGTATTGTCCATTATAACTTGGACAATGTTTGCAACACCATCTTTATTGCCTTGCCTATATGAGGATTTTGACAATAAAGTTTGCATCCTTAACTTGCCCTTTACAATAATCTCCTTTCAAAAGCATTGTCCCTTTATGACACATGACATTAATTAAAGACCCCTTTTTTGCAATCTTTCCATCAAGAAATAATGGGTATTCTTGTTTCATCCCATGAATATTTGATTACTTGCAAATATATCTACACTTTTTTTTCTTTAGTCCATAAGGTGGTGTACACCTTTTGGTATCTAGGACTTGTATAACTTACATGTCTTTGACTGATTGTTGTCACCATTTCTCTCTAATATGGTGATCTCACTAGGTTGAAAGAAAAACCATTGGCATAAATATAACACATAATGTACTCATTTAATGTTTGTTGTCTCATTTTATAATGCTCTATCCAATGGGCCTTTTTTGTGAGCTACTATTGGAGAAATGGAAGATAGACTTGAAGGTGGTTTGCATGATCCTTTCTTGGCTAAAATATGGTTTTTTATTATGTTTTCTTTTGCACTTTTTCTGCTTCTTACTCTTTGATATATGGAAGGATTTACTCTTTTAATAGTAATTATTTCTTCAACCTTAGACAATTTTTGATTCATTGGCCAACCATTACCCACAAGTGAGCTTTCCCTTGACCATATGAATGCTTATACTTGTTATTGCACTAACTACAACACCAAATATAACCCTCACCTCTTGGAATTTGTTCAATCACATGACATATTGTGAAAGAGATTATCTTTAGTTAAATTTAAAAATCCTTTTTGTTCTTGGGTCCTCTAAACAAGAATTAGTATCCATATTAAAATATACAAATTATGATATCTATATGTTCTAAAATAAATTAATATCAACAAAAATTGAAAAAAAAAAATCTATGCAACACAAACATAAAAAGAAAAAAACATTTTGTCCTATGAAACATTAAAAGTCGAATAATAACTTGGAAAACTCGATAAAAATTTGGAAGTTAGGAATTAAAAAAAAAAACTTACACAAAACTAGAAAAAACCTTACACAAAATGTTGAATGTCCTCGATGCAAGCCAAAATATACTTGTAGCACTTATCAAAGATGTCATTGCAATCTTCCAACACTAAAAACAATAGCAACCACAAGCAATGTTAAACATAAAGGTTCCAAAGTTTGGAGTGATAGATAAGTTGAAAATGTGTTTGTGTTTGTGTTTGTGTTTTGTCACTTTTGTGTGTTTATACAAAAAGTATTTTTTCAAGTGGAGAATAAATCATACATTATAGGTTTTCCATACCACTATTCGGATTCTATAGATACTAGACCCTAGACTTGGCTCGAAGCCTATTCAATCTGAGTACTGGGGCTACCTTGAAGAACTCAATAATATACATTTATAGATAAAATTAATACATTAAAAGAAATTCACTTCTAATTGGAAGCACACTTGAAAAATATAGTTATATATTTGTTTTCATTTGTTTATCATGGCTTTCGATGCCTCACAACTAGAATGTAGTATTCCTCACCAATTGACATGCTTACTTATAATCAAATTACATTTTAATAAAAAAATCTATAATATCTTGTAGTATTCATCACCAATCCTCCAACACTAAAAACAATAGCAACCCCAAGCAATGTTAAACACAAAGGTTTAGAAGTTTGGAGTGATAGATAAGTTGGAAATGTGTTTGTGTTTGTGTTTGTGCTTTTATACAATTTTTTTTTTCAAGTGGAGAATAGATCATACATTATGGGTTTGTCATACCACTATTCGGATTCTATAGCTACTAGACCCTAGGCTTGGCCCTAAGCCTATTCAATCCAAGTACTAGGGTCTACCTTGAAGAACTCAATAATATACATTTATAGATAAATTAACACATTAAAAGAAATTAACTTCTAATTGGAAGCACACTTGAAAAATATAGTTATATATTTGTTTTCATTTGTTTATCATGGATTTTGATGCCTCACAACTAGAATGCAATATTCCTCACCAATTGGCATGCTTACTTATAATCAAATTTCATTTTAATAAAAAATCTATAATATCTTGATTATAAGAAAACCATAAGCAATTGAAGGTTACATGGTAAGGAAGCTAGTATGAAATAAAAAAAGTTGATTACACTTAAGCAACGAGTAAAAAGACACAATAAGTCAACAAAAATATTATGAAAACATTACAGAATGATTGATTGTTCCTAAGAACTCAATAATATACATTTATAGATAAATTAACACATTAAAAGAAATTAACTTCTAATTGGAAGTACACTTGAAAAATATAGTTATATATTTGTTTTCATTTGTTTATCATGGCCTTTGATGCCTCACAACTAGAATGCAATATTCCTCACCAATTGGCATGCTTACTTATAATCAAATTACATTTTAGTAAAAAATCTATAATATCTTGATTATAAAAAAACCATAAGCAATTGAAGGTTACATGGTAAGGGAGCTAGTGTGAAATAAAAAAAGGTCGATTACACTTAAGCAATGAGTAAAAAGACACAATAACACAACAAAAATATTATGAAAACATTACAAAATGATTGATTGTTCCTAAGATCTCCTAAAGTTGCAATACTTATGAGTAGTTAAACATCAAAAATAACAAAGATAGGAGAGTGATAAGACAACATTAAGTGAAAATAGCTAAATAAGATAGGAGAGTGACAAGGAAAAATTAATTGAAAATCACCCATATTGCTACCATGGACTTGCTTGTAGTTTGATCATTTGCTTATTTCTTCATCATGAGTTTGATGTCTCCAAAGTGGGTATGAATAAGTATGGAAAATAAGATGGAAGAGTACTCATGTCACTAGAAGTACTAGCCATGCATACTTTCTTTGTAGCAACATTTTAAATTTCTTTTGGCAGTTGCCTTTTAGAGTGTTGAAATGCCAAGGTGGTCTCAATGCCTTTAGTTTTGTTGGTGATGGTATTATGCTTGTAGACACCTAAAAATGACTAACAAGTTTCATCTAAATCATCATCATATCCTCATCATCATTTATAATCAATTTATCTATCACTATTAATTAAATAATTTTACTTATTGAATTAAGCTAAAATATTATCCTCTTTAATCAAATAATTATTTAATTATTTCATCATTCTCCATCATCAATATTGATTAAATAATTTCTAATTATTTATTTAAATTACCATTCCCTCTTATCACACTAATTAAATAATTTTTAATTATTTAATTAATTTATCATTTTCCTCTAACCACTATAACTAAATAATTATTTAATTAATTCATGCATTCCTCTCATCCATCATAATTAAATAATTTTAACTATTTAAATAGCCGATATCTCCTCTAAAATTAAATAAATTATTTAATTTGACTTTTCTATCTTTAAATTCTTCTAAAAATAAATAAAATCAAGATTTTATTTATTTCCTAAATATATCTTCATCTCATGCACATGAATTAAATAATTCTATTTATATTCTTCTATCTCCTAATTTAGTGAGTTGACTAAAAAACAACCTTAGTTCACTCTCTCAGTTCATCATCCATGCAACCACTTAACTCCACATTTTAGCCCTTCATCATGACACATGTCACTTGCGTGATCATCATGATCTCTCAACCAATCTCATGCATTGATCTCCCAAAGCATCCTACATCATTGATTAGGTATTTGTGAAAGCTATTAAACACCCATCATTTAGTCATTCAATCACGCCACAAATCTTGATCTTCTCCACAAATTTTGAGAAATCAAGCCATCTTTGCATCCATTTTTCTATCAAGGTTATGCTAATATAAGAGCAATCCACATATCATTTTTTTACAACATTATCATCACATACAATGGAGTAAGGTTAGACACATTGGTGGAGGTAAAATAGTTCAATTTGGTTTACTTTGTTGTTTGTGCACACACTCACATTGATGTAGTCATTTGTTATTGAATTGGGTTTTATTAATTATTCCTACTTTCAAATTCAATAAAATTTACAGGCTCACTCCTACTTTTAGATTCAATAACATTTACAGGCTCACATTCTGGCACGCCCGATGGGACCCATGTCCCTAAAATTTAATAGTTGCTTTGAGTTTTTATGATTTTAAAGTTACAAATATGGATTGACACTTTTGACCCAAAGTGGTGCTTCTGATTTGTAGAGCAACACTTTCGATACACATTGTTGCACTTTTGATACAAAGTTCAACACTTTTGAGATCTTTCAACACATCTAAGATGTGAATTTACGCTCCTGATACATCCATTGATTCATTTGATACATAGATTGACACATCTAGTTTTGCATACTGTGATTGCAAGTACATGTGTAGAGAGGCGCATCAAAAATGCAGTGGTACATTTGATAATAGAATGACGCTTTTGATGACCACAATGATGCATCTAAGAGGTAATTTAATTCTTTTGACATGTATAACTACACATCTGATATCAAGTTTGACGCTTTTGAAATCTACTGTTGTGCTTTTGATCCTATCAGTTTGAGTTTATTCTCACCTAACATTTGCATGATTTTGGAAACTAATCAAGTGTAGATTGGGAGAAGTATTTGAATATGAGACTATTGACATAGTTTGGTGCAAGCAAAAGTGACAATTCTTTTAGCTTAGTTGCTCACTTAGTTTGGGATTTAAAAATGAACATGTATGTTGTGCTTGTGTAGGATTTAGGTGTGTATGCTCTCTTCTTGCGCTATGTGCGATCCTAGATATCAAAAACACCTTTTAGTTTAATTTATTTGCTTTATTATTCACCTAATGTTGTATTAGTTATGTATGCTCTCCCCTTGAGCTTCACACAAACCTGGGGATCAAAAGTGCTAGTATCAATCTTCATTGTTATGAGGGGGCTTGCTTGGGGATTTCATCACCTTAAGGTTGACCTCAATCATGTGTTTTGGTAAGGTATATAAAAGAGGGAGAGAAAAAGTTGTAAATCAAGAGTGAGCTATCATCGTGTTTGGCCAAGCCTGGAGACCCTTGGTCTGTCGAGAATCATATAGGTGAAGAGGATAGGAGAGACCCTCCTAGCCTCAGGCATGTAGATGGGCCCTCAGTTCAAAGATACCACTATAAACCTTGTTTTTAGTAAGCCTAAGACCATCAACCATCAATCTAGTGTGGTGTAAGGTACAATATCATATCTGAAGTTACTCAACATGTACTGTCCTGAGTACAGATAGGATTTACTTGAACCAAAGGTGTAAAAACCTCCAAAGAAAGGGAAAATGTGAGCCCTTGAGCCACTGGAACCCTATCTATTCCCTCTTGAGAGAGAAACATGCATGCACAATCATACAATATTCTAGGTTGGGCCCACATTAGTGTGATAATCCTACTTGAATAAAAATAAGGTTGTTCATGTGCTTGGAGTGTTTTCTTATCAATACCAGTATAAACCATTCAACTTATTACATTGGAAATCATCAACCATTGTGTATGTTGTTTTTATCTCTTTCCAAAGAAAACAATTTGTCCAAAACTTGCAAAAATCACCATCTGTTACATAGAGTTGTGCTTTTGAGTTTAAATTATGAATTGAGTACCTTGTAATGCTTATGATTTTTGATATCGTGTTTGTACATCTCCTAGACATACGCTTTTGATTCATATTGTCACACATCTAATATACAAAATTGCACTTATGAGACCTTCTGCTGTGCTTTTGATACACATGCACATCTGATGTATCCTTAGCGCATCTTAGTTATCTTTTGGTGATTCTGATTCACATAATTATATGCATTTGACCAATACATTGATGCTTTTGATCTAAGTTTTGAGTTAGCTTGATTTGCTAACTTGAGCTATTTTATGATAGAGTTGCACTTTTGAGACTCTATTTTGCACTTTTGAGACATACTTATGTGCTTCTAAGACATACTGTGGCACTTCTAAGATATACTATTCCATATTTGACAAAATATAGTGACAATTTGATCGATGCCTAAATTTCCAAGATTCTCCCAAAGTAAGATTTTAGGGCCTTTTGACCAAACATATTTGAGATATAAGACCTGTAGCACATTTGAGTTGAATTTACCTTCATCATCCACCATAAAATTGTAATTCATATCCATCCCATATCATCCTTTTTTGGACTTTAAAGTTATTATCCTAGGCTTGGACAAACAAATCCTTTTTATCATAACTAGTCATCCAAACATCTTGCAACCAAAATAGTCATAGTCTGAGCTATATCTTCCATCATTTATCACTAGCTTAGCCCTTTGCTTGAGAAGTTTCCTTTTCAAGTAGATAGTTGAGTTAACACCCATAATTTTTGGAAAAACTTAGGAGTCTTGGCTACTCTTGAGTTATTAAAACACACTCTCATCCTTTTCATGGAATCATTAGTCTACTTCAAGTGAAAAATAATCCAAATCTTAGCATTTATCACCACATGAAGATCATATTAACTCTGACCTATTAAGGTTTTATCCTACATCAATCAAAAACACCAAAAAAAGTCCAAAATCATTACATCCTTTGTCCAAATCTACAATCATATCTTTAGAAGAGTCCATTAGAAACACCACATCCATATGAAATCATCCAATTTTCATCTTACATCACCATCTCATAAGCTCTTCAATTTGTATGCCTACAATGAGGTATCAACATAAGAAAATCATCAGTACAATCAAAGCGAGTCAAAAATTACCACAACCATGGGTGATACACAACTTTAGTTTGACATGCCTCCTCGGTCATTTAACCCTAGCGAGTATCAAACACCATGAAGTTCCTCATCAAAGATTATTATAGAAGACATTACACATGAGTCTACTGAATTGACACAAGAAAAAATATTAGAGATGCAACAAGACCCAAATATAATAAAGGTAATTGATGGCCTTTTTGCTATGGACCCAAATAAATATTTTCTTACACTGGCACAAAAAGGTGCTAAACTACCTTTGGATTTTGACATTGCCACACTTAGGAAACAATCCCTTACAAACATCATATCATCATATGCCACATCTAATGCAAGCATGCCCATATATCAATCAATCAACATATTTATGCCTCAAGATTCCATCTCAATCATGTCAAGTCAACCATCAATACCTCCCATTGACACAAATTCCATACCATTTTCCAAATAATATGTCAATCCACTCTACCAAACTCCTTTCACATCCAATCACATGACAACATCTATTCCTAATCATCAAATTTCTTCATCCATACCTCATAACACCGAATCCTTTACATCCAACATCAACACAAACACTAATATCCCCTACACTTCACAACCCATCACATCCAACATTCATACAAATAACCCATTGTTTCACAACCTATCACATATAACATTGATACAAATATTCCATACACTTCACAAGCATCCAACATATCCACGAACACATACATCCCAGCTCATTACCACTAATATTCTATATTTAAAATTCCAAACAATTCACATATTCTTCATTTAACATCCCGAATCACTCTCCCACATCAAAAATACTCATAAATACAAACATTTCGATTTTGTTTCAATTTCATTCTCAATCCATTCCATTTTCCATCCCCATAAATACACATATATCTCAAATCAATAATTTCTCATACAATTCATTCAATATCCTACAAAATAAAAATCCTCCATTTAATTCATCAACTATCCTACAACATCAAACATATATTCTCTCAAATAAACCGCCAATTGACACAAAAAATGACTTGGCATCACAAATACAAAGCTTGCATAAGAAAATAAATGACATGGAATTGGGACATACAAAGAAAAACTACACACTCAAGGGTATATGTCCTTATCCATTTGATCGAACAATAGCTATGGTTCTCTTCCCTCACAAATTTGAAATGCCAAATTTTAACAAGTATAAGGGAAGAGGCGATCCACAAAAGAATATACGAGAATTCTATAAAGCTTTCCTAGAGGTAGCTTATAATGACACATATTTGATGCACCTCTTTCTACGAAGTTTAGGACAAGCAATAGAATGGTTCTCTCATTTACAACATGGTATCAAGACTTTCTATGAACTAGCCAAAAAATTCATCAGTCACTTCTCTTATAACATCAAACACGAGATATCTATGAATGAATTATGCAACACCTAACAACAAAATGGAGAAACATTCACTTCTTTCCTACAACATTGGAGGAATATGGCTTGCAAATTCTAGTGGCCAATTATTTTAGAAAAAACAACTCGTGAGCATTTTTTCCTAGAATCTCAATCAAGAAATGGGTTCCCACCTAAAAGTGCAATGTGCTAACACGTTTGACGAGATCATGGAGAAAGGATTCACTATTGAAAAGTCCCTTATTACGAAAGGACTTGTGAAAATTTACAAAGTAAAGACCATGCCTCACACTCCAATGATGAACCTTACCTATGGGTCAAGAATAAGAGTGTTAGCAATGATGGTATAGTGGGCATTAAACCTACCTAGAATATACAACCACCACCTAACACATAACAAAGTAACCAAAATACAAATTTCCAAAGGAGATAACTAAGACAAAACAATAATACTAGATGAAATGACACTCCCCTTGAGGAGCTAATTGAAGTTATGTTGAAGAAACTGGTCGAAACCAATTTCATTAAGCTTCCAAAGATAAGACAATATGATGAACCACAATTCAAACCATCATGGTACAATGAAAACAGATATTGTGAGTATCATAGAATAAAAGGTCACAAGACACCTAATTGCATGACATTGAAAAATATCATTTAAGATCTTATTGATTGATGGAATGTAAACATTGAGGACTATCCTAGAAATTCTACCAATAACTATCTTGGTATCTACAAGGATCGAATCCCTAACCGTGGAAAGAAAAATGAGTTCGGTAAATAGTTATGATAATGTCAACTATTCAAATGATTTCGTAGTAGGATATATTAAAGAAGTTGATAATCACATTGTCACTATCACCTTCCCATACAATACCTCTAAATGTGTGGTTACTACATGACATGGAAAATTCACCCTCCAAGGAGCCCCGCAAGCACCCTATTTACCATATGAGTACAATGTTATAGAACTGTAATGTCGTAAAATTGCACCCCTTGCAATTTCACATACATTCTTGTATCCACTTGTGTCCACTCCCTTAGCATTTGTGTAGGCTCATTTTAGCCCTTGCATCAACGTTTTTCCCTTCTCAGGATGCTCGAGACCCCTTTTCAACAACCACCCTCCCGTGTCAGCTTTGTGTCAAACCTTGTGCTTTTCTCATGCCTGTCATTTTGTAGTGTGATTTGTCTAGACACTAGCACACCACATGGACGTCCATGTGCCACGCTAGTGTCTTGTGAGATCTCGACATTCAAATGACCTTTTTCGAGTACCTTGCCACTTGTCAGCTACTTTTATTAGTGGAACGGTCTGGGATGCCTTGTAACAACTTAGGAAGCTTCTTTTCAATCCATTTGGCCTTCTTCTTGGTCTTTCTCTCTTGCTCTCTTGCTTGCATAGATCTCTACAACTTTCTACAACACTTAAGCTCTCAAGTTCTTACAACACTCTTTGCAACTCTCTTGTCTCTCACAACTTTTCCTCTCTCCTTGGCTTCCTCAAGCCTTGCAGTTGATATCTACCTTGTGCCTTGTATCTTTGAGAATCTTGGGATTTCTCACATCCCCTTTTTAAGCATTTTAATATTTTGTCAATCTATCCATCTCGTGGTACGGGTTCTCCTCCTTGAGCGGGGATTGCTCTTATCACTTCGTATTTGCTTACTTTTTTCACTTTTTCTATCTATCTGTCTATCCATGGAGGTGGGAACACCAAAACGGGGGTTTGACTGAGGCAAACCCCTAAACAACCCCAACATTTTCCCTCGGTCTTATGTGTGTAGGTATTGAAGATATTTACTTGCTAGAGGCTTCATTACTTGGATTGTTGTGAGCACTTTCTTTATCCTCTTTAGTTTGATCACTTACTTTTTTTTATTACTTTTTGTTATTTTCCCGCATTCTGGAAGTTCTTAGTAATTAGATTGCTAGTAGCTGCTTTGCTGTTTTCTGTGACATTCTTAGTTTTTGGTTCGTATGGGATGCCAACGCGCCTTTAGGACTATAGCGCGTCACACTGTATGTTGAAATGAGCAAGACAACTAAGGGGGGGGGTGAATCCGCTGTAGTAATTTAAACCTTCAAAACCTTGAACAATAATTAGATCCACAAGCATTCATTAATCCCTTATTATGTTAGTTTGATTAAAAATGAAATGCAGATAACATAAATGGAAATCAAAACACTATACACATAAGAACACCAAATTTATGTGGAAAATCCAATGATGGAAAAACCATGGCGAGGATTAGCTCACAATATAAAGAATCCCAAAACAGAATATAGAGGCTCATTGCTAGAATGGGACACATGTCCAAAAGGGCTCACAACTAGGGCTCATTGCCACAAAAAGAATACAAGAAGATAGAAGAATAATGTTACACAAAGAAACACATATCAATGCAACAAGGAGTCCATCACAATTGCTCACACACTTTCACAGTCTCACATGAAAGATATCAGATGCCTTGAGCTCACTGCCTTCGAAACCCTAACATGTAATTCACACTACTCTACTCAAATTCGTATCTTATTACAGTTCACTCTCAACAATATCACATATTTCATGCTTCTTACTCTTTCATCATTCCTCTTGCAACAACACCATACATATTTATATCAACCTATTCTTCAGAAACTTTCTCCAATGTTGGCCACTAGCCATTATACATTCAAATTTGAAATAGGTCGGCGCCCAAACATTTCTACGGTGGATAGGAAAGAAAGGAAACCTACATAAATCTTTAATTAGGACCCAAATAGATCCCAAAACACTTCAACATGCTTCTACAAGCCTCACATGTAGTGTTAAACACAAGGTCGACGAACACCTGTGCAAAACACCCTAGACATTAAGTACACACTTCCTTAGATCAAGCCAAAAGTTTTGGACAACATAATTCACTTGAAATCAATCCAAAACAATCCATGAATTGCTTAAGATTCATCAACCACTTCAACCAAGCTTCGCATCAACAACTACTTCAATTTAGGACAACTGATAGCCCTTGCTTACATACTGATAAATGAAACTTACACTGAACAACACCAAATCAAGTAAAAATTTGAACACAAAAAGATAAGAGAAATATAAAAAACTTCCCAAATTTGCACAACCTGAATCCAAATAGCGGAGAAACACAGAGCAAATACATTTCTCCTAGACCACAGGAAAATTTACTGAACAACTGGTTCACACATTGGCAAAAATATCTTGCATCGTACAATGGTCAAGAAGCCCAAATTTTGGATATAATAACTACCAACAACCATAAACAATACCTCAGATCTGCACAAGCATAGAATCAACATAGAAGAAACACAAAGCACATCCCAGAGAAAACACTAAATACCTGCAAGACACTGTTTTCTCTGTTTATCAAATTTTCTCAAAAGTACTTGGAGACCAAGTACCAAAGACATCATTTCAGCACATTACTTCACTCTAACACACTTCCATAGCAACATAAGGATAACTCCATGTACTCATGACACTTCTTCAACATCTCAACTATACATGCACAAACAACAAACCTTCTTTATTACAAATTTCTCAATATCCTTGACATATACAGTCAGTAACTAGCTAGTTCTACACATAGTTGACATCAATGACAACACTTTATACTTTCAACACTGTAGTCCGTATACCGCACTTCCTTCCTTGGCTGAAAACTTGTTAGTTTTTCTAGAAAACCTCTATGACCTACTCTTTCCAATTCTAGAACTCTCACTTTGTTCCTTGAGGTAGTTTAGGGCAGTTCGCTCCCTAGGATTCTCTTGAGAATAAAGAGACTCGTGAGCAGCGAATCCCCCTTCTCTACATTTTGGTGAACCTGACGTGAAAACACCTTCCCAAAAAATTTTGCGCCGGCCTTCGACCGACTTGTTTAGGATTTGTTTAATATTATATTTAACTTATTGATTTCAAAATGAATTTAATATCCTCTTTTATCAGTTCAATATCTAATTTTAATCAGTGTATTAATGATGTTCCATTCCATGCATGTGGTGGTGACTTGGCTTTACCCATGTCACTTTGTATCTTTGATCCTTCTCATGAAATTCCTCTCCCTTCAGAGGATATTTTGTTCCAAGAAGATGAAATCATTGATACTTTTCTTAATGTTACTCTACCTTCTCTTCATTCTAATGTACTCTCTGCTAGAGATGATGCATTAGTGAATGATGAAGTTGCTCTCACATCGGATCCTCCAAGGATGGATGTTGAGAATATTTCTTCAAATGATTCCTCTATAAGTTGTAAGGAATCCATAAATATAATTTGTCTCTTCCTCCCCTCAAAGGCCTAAGAGACCCGTGATTTATTTGAATTCAGCTAGTCTTTCTCCTAAAAGGATTTATTCTATTAATGGTGTTCCATTTGATAGTGATTCTCCTGATCTTTCTAAGGATCCCTCTTGTAGAGTAGTAGCCCATGCTTATAATACTAGAAAGAATAAGCTAAATTTTAATCAACCTACTTCTTTACCATCTTCTCAACCAAGTTTTCCTTCAACACCTAAACCTACAACTAAAGCACATGGTGATTATGATCTTTTTGAGAAACTATGTGTTACTCCAGCTAAGATATCACTATGGGGATTGCTTTAGTATGCTTTGGTTTATCAAGGTATGCTTCAGGAAGCTTTGCAAAAGATCATCTTGCCTTCTTTTGCTAGGCCGATGGATGTTAATGCATTGATAACTCATATTCGTGCAAATTTGCTAAATATTATGTTCTATTTGCAAGAACTCTCGCCTTTAGAAGTAAAGAAGCAATCATACCCTCTAATGATCATAGTTAATGTTAATAAAATTATCATTAGACATACTCTCGTTGACACTGGTTCGATGCTCAATGTATGTATCATTGATCTATTGCCTACGATTAATATTGATTCTTTCTCTCTAGCTACTTCTTATCTTGTTATTCGTGAGTTTGAAAATGTTGGTCGACAACCTTTAGGCATGATAGTCTTTCCTTTAAGGTTGGGTCCCATTAATGTACCCACCCTTGTATATGTTATGTCAGAAAAGTTACTATATAACCTTCTTCTCAATAGACCGTGGATTAACGCTATGGGAGCAGTCTCATCTACCTTACATAAATCTATTAAGTTCATTTGTAACAATCAAGTAGTCATAGCCAGGGATGACTCTGATGCTATACACTTATGTGAGATGGTAGCTTCCGGTCAGGCTTTGGTTGTGCCTACTCTTATCCCTTCAGTGTCTTCCAATGTGCTAATGTCTACTCCATTAGTACCTATTACAAAGGATACTCTTGAGACAGATGTCCTTGAAGAAGATCCTTCTGAAGCAAGAAATCTTAAGTTTGCTCCTTCTACCTCTTCTCAAGAGAATGCATGTATTGATGATGATTGGGGTTCTTTAGAATTTACATAATCGTTCATTGGGGAATATAATGTCGACCTGATCCACTTAGTCCTTCCGATAACATCATCCAAAATCGCTATCAAAGATAATTATTCTTTTTCATCGCGGGGTAATGTGAACAACTATAATGTCATTGATGCTGATCCTCCCCCTTTTGAGGAAGATGATCGCACTTTTGTTAAAGAGGCTAATATTGGCAGTCCTATCAAGAAGGTTGATGGTGATCCCATAGAGGAGTATAATCTCCATTTCCAGAATAATGCTCTCTATGAAGATCCTCCTCAAGATTTGCAGACACGTTATGGCCCTGGTTTTAAACTTGTCTCTAAATATGGCTATGGGCGTAAATATTGTGGGCATAGAGAACAAGGCATTCAGGTCCCTATAGAATGCGTACCTCATAAACGTAGTTTGGGGCTTGGTTGCTCGAATGAATAGTCTAAATGGAAACCATAGTTGAATGTCGACATGGTTTTTGCTCAACCTTGTTCTCTTGAATTAATTCATCCTCCATTGTCTGCTGTATTCATGTCTTCTTCTTGTGAGTATTCAAACCTTTATCCACAAGAGAAAGGGTTGCTTCCTGCTCCTGATTCTTTGTCTAAGCAAGAGCATATCTTGTTGAGGGTTCTCAAAGAAAACTTAATTACTCTTCCTCCTACACATAAGAAATTTCATGAGCATGATAAAACAAAACATTCTTTCTGTGTATAACATTTAGTGCCTGGCCATTCCACTAGTGAATGTAAGGCCTTGAAGGGTAAAATACAACAACTTTGCGATTTTGGTGCCATCAAACTCCCATTTTTTGATGCACCTACCTCTTCAAATAACAAGTGATATTGAGGTCTACCTCTATCTTTTCCATTCTAAGAATTTTCTCATGAGGTTCTCACACCTCCCTTCTATAATATCTTGCATGGTTCTCCTCCCCTATACATTGGGGGTAGTGACAAATTATTTTGGAGATGTGTTTCCTTCTTAAGGACCCCCTCTCTTCTCTCTATCTTTCTATTGGAGCGTTCCTTTGAATTTTCCCCTTTGTGTCTTGAAGGGTTCCCCGTCGAACGAACCCCCTTTGAAAGCCTCTCCTTCAAATGAATTCATTAACATCTAGCTTGGGGGAAACTTGACTAGACCTATCTTATATCTTGGAATCTAGCTTGGGGGCAGCCTGAATAGACCTATCTTTTCTATGACTGTCTTGCAATGTAGCTTGCAATAGCCACATGCCTTTCTAATCAGTCTTTCTTTGTAAGACTAAGAACTTGTAGAGCTTCTTTGCATCAAGCTTTCCTTGCAAGACCGAGCACCTATAAGGACCCATGAGACTCTGTGGAGCCTCTCACATCTAGCTTCCTTTAGGACTGAGCACTTGGGAGTGCCTCCTTTCCAAATTCAAGGACCTGTAAAGTGCCTACATCCTACGAGATCTCTTTGTTCAACTCTATAGGATTGAGCACTTGCAAAGCCTTTTTTTCACCCTTCCATAAGTCTATGGACTTGCAATGCATTTGTTCAACATCTCTACAGGACTGAGCATCTGTGGAGCCATCTCTCTTGGAATTTTCATTCCTTTCTAGCTCCTTACTCTCTTGAACATTCTCTCTCTTATCTTCTCAATTATGTATACCGGATCGAAGACTTGCATCTTTTTCATCTTGAGTATATGCCTCTTTCTCTCTTCAACATCGGTTGCTTCCCTAAATTTTGGGTGCATTCTTCTCTTGAAGCAATTGATCCTTACATTCTTCTCTCCATTTAAGAATTCTTCTATATGTTATTTCTTAATTTGGGGATGACACATAGTACTGATAAAACCTTCTACATCGAGGTCTCTTTCACTTTGCTAACTCAAATCCTCTATTTTTTATGTGCATGTATGTATATGTTTTTATATATTCTAACCTCGTGATGTAATGGATTTTTGTGTTCTAACCTTGTTGTCTTGTGTAGATCTTTATTGTCTAATGTGTTTGTTTTGTAGGTCTTCAACCTGGGGGAATGCTTCCTTGGTTTGAAGGGCTATTTGCATCCTCTTCAACATCCTTTTGGCATCATGATCTGATTTATGTTTATTATATTTCCTTTAGCATGCATATTAGTGTAGATTCATATGCCCACTAAAGTGGGGGGGGGAAATGTAATGTCATAAAATTACACCCCTTGTAATTTCACATAAATTATTGTATCTGATTTAGTGTCCACTCCCTTAGCATTTGTGTAGGTTCATTTTACCCCTTGCATCAACATTTTTCCCCTCTTAGGATGCTTGAGACCCCTTTGCAGCAGCCACCCTCACACGTCAGCTTTGTGTCAAACCTTGTGCTTTTCTCGTGCCTATTGTTTTGTAGCATGATTTGTATGGACACTAATGCATTGTGTAGACATTCATGTGTCGTGCTAGCGTCCTATGACATTTCGACGTTCAAACAACCATTTCTGAGTACCTTGCCACTTGTCAACTACTTTTGTTAGTGGTAATGGCCCGAGACACCTTGTAATGGCTCAAGAAGCCTCTTTTCCCTCCTATTCTCTCTTTAAAAGCTCTCTTTTCAATCCATTTGGCCTTCTTCTTGGTCTTTTTCTCTTGGAGACACTCTCTTCTCTCTTGCTCTCTTGCTTGCATAGCTATCTACAAATTTCTACAACACTCAAGCTCTCAAGTTCTTACAATGCTCTTTGCAACTCTCTTGGATCTCATAACTTTGCCTCTCCCCTTGGCTTCCTCAAGCCTTGCAGGTGATATCTACCTTGTGCCTTGTATCTTTGAGTATCTTGGGATTTCTCACATCCCCTTTCTAAGCATTTTACTATTTTTTCAATCTATCTATCTCGTGATACAGGTTCTCCTTGAGTGGGGATTACTTTTATCACCTTGTATTTGCTCACTTTGTTCACTTACTCTATCTATCTGGTTGTCTGTGGAGGTGGGAACACTGAAATGGGGGTTTGACTAAGGAAAACCCCTGAACGACCCCAACATTTTCCCTCGGTCTTATGTGTGCAAGTATTGAAGATATTTACTTGCTAGAGGATTCATTACTTGGATTGTTGTGAGCACTTTCTTTATCCTCTTTAGCTTTATCACTTACTTTACCTTATTTTTGTCGCATTACTTTCTGTTATTTTTTCACATTCTAGAAGTTCTTAGTAATTAGATTGCTAGTGGTTGCTTTATTGTTTTCTGTGACATTCTTAGTTTCTGGTTTGTACGAGACACCAACGCACTTCTAGGACTCCAATGTACCGCACTATAGTCTATATATTGTGCTTATGTCCTTGGTCAAAAAATTGCTAGTTTGTCCGAAAAACCTTTGTGACCTGCGCTTTCCGATTCTGGAACTCTCACTCTGTTCCTTGAGGTAGTTTAGGGTAGTTTTATCCCTTAGATTCTCTTGAGAATAAAGAGACTCATGAGCAGTGAATCCCCCTTCTCTACAAAAACATATAAATAAAATGCTATCCCAAATTTCCATCTTAGAACTTCTCTGCATATCTCCCACACATAAAAAAGTTCTTGAAAAATGACTCTAGGCTTCATTCATACCTACCAACATAGATACTCAATAATTCCAAGCCATGGTGGGACATCTCACATTAAATCATCATCTTGTATTCACAAAAAAAGACCTTCCAACCACTTCATACCATAACAAAGCATTATACCTAGAATTCTACTTTCATAAGCACAAAATCAAAAGAGTCTTGATAGATGGTGGGACAAGATTAAAAGTTTTCACCCTAAAAATGTTGAAATGATTGGGATATTTCAATGGGGTCATAGAAAAACATAAGATCATTACAATAAGAGCATATGATGATGTTGAGAATGAACCAAAGGAGATAATCAAGCTACCTATTCAAGTTGGTCCTGCAATCGCATAAACTACTTGTCAAGTATTGGACCTTGATCTCCTAGGTACAACATTCTCCTAGGATGCCCATGGGTACATGTGATGCAGTCTGTCCCATCCATTTACCACCAATGCATAAAGTTTCCATATAATGAAATTGAGATAAACATCTATGCGGACCCTTACCCTTTCTAATATTGCCAAAATGTAGCAAAAAAATACCAAAAAAATCACCAAGTACCCAATAACAACATTGCCTCATCATCAACTGATATCAACCCATCCACATTAGCCTCATCATCCAATACACATGATTCCATTCCCGAAATCAAGGTTCAAATACATGATAAGGGTTGTGGAGAATATAATTTGAAAGATTCCTATGTAGGAAAACTTCCATCTTCCCCTAAGAAATATGCCAAACCTCAACATATAGATATTTCCAATTCAATTATCAAGTATGAATCCACTGTATTTTTAAAGTGGGGAGAGATAAAAAAAAGAGGTCATAAAAGAAGATATTTCCAAATGGTCATACCAAGAAGATAATGAACAATCTACCCTACTAGTTGAACAATATGATAAGGGTTTTCAGATAATCAAGAACATGGGATTTACAAGTCAAGATGGCCTTGGAATTCATTAGAAAGGAATAAGAAACCACATAGTTCTAGAAAAGAGATAAAATAATCAAGGGATTGGGTATGGGTCATTAAGTAATGTGACCCCAAACAATGAGTGTGTCCTTAGGAAGGTAGCTAAAGTTTTTCCTGCAATCAAAACCTCTAATGATGATACCATCAATGACTCTTCTATGTACATCACTGAACTATTCAAAAACACATCCATTTACATGTTAACTTCCATATCATTTACATCTCCCTTGCACACCAATGATGTCCCACTTATTTACCCTTATATTATTGATTGGGGCCAACAAGGACCACTGGTTCTATACATGTTTCAAAATGATGAAGATATTGAAGAACTTATGGGAATTAGAGAAATAATACAACTTTTAGATCACAAAGAATTATTTTTCATAGAACTTGATACACAAGAATACTTTGGGGGGAATACAATCCTTTAGTCACAAAAATGAAAATATTAAAATAATAAAACAATCCTCTAGTGAAAATCATAATGTGACACTTTTGGATTTGAAAAAGTAAAAATAAAGGATGTATCCAAGGGCAAAAACTTCTCTAAGGTGCCTACGAATGAAGGATTTTACCTCCCAATTATTGCTAAATATCAAGAGAGATCCCCAATTTTAGTAGAAGTATTAGAAGAAATAAATGTTGGAACAATTGATATTCCTAAGATCACACTCTTTGTTGCATCATTGACACGAGAGGAAAAGAAGGATTTCATATCATTCCTTATAGAAACTCAACTTTCTTGGTCATATGTAGACATGCCAGGACTTATGCAACTTTAGTAGTCCATCATTTGGAAATCTATCTAAAGGCTAAACCAATAAAATAAAAACTCTCTAAAATTCATCCTTAGATTGCATTATTAAATAAAGTGGAATTGCAAAAAGTTCTAGATGTTGGCTTCATTAGACCTATAGACTATCTAGAGTGGGTATCAAATCTTATCCTTGTTACGAAGCCCACTAGGGGCATCCACATCTAAACTAATTTTAGATATTTAAATAAGGCTTGTCTAAAAGAAAACTTTCCACAACCAAACATTGACATCATTGTAGATTTGATAACAAAACATGAGATGCTTTCCCTCTCGGATGGTTTCTTTGGATACAATTAGATCCACATCGAACAAGAAGATCAACATAAGATCACTTTCACATGTCCTTGGGGTAATTATTGTTGGAACATAATTATTTTCTAGTCTAAAGAGTGTTGGAAAAACTTATCAAAGAGAAATGATAGTAATTTTCCATGACATGTTCCAAAAAATAATGGAGGACTATGTAGATGACTTACTGGAAATGTCCATAACAAGAAAATGGAATTTGGATGTCCTTGGACATATCTTTGATAGAATAAAGAAATGCCAAGTGAGGCTAAATCCCAAGAATGCATTCTTGGTGTCAATTCAAGAAAACTATTGGGATAAATTGTGTCTCATAGAGGTATTGAGGTTGACCCTAAAAAAGTGAAGCAATAATCTGGATGCCTCCACCAAACAATCTTAAGTAGCTTCGTAGTATCCAAGAAAACCTACAACCAATATGGTGGTTCATAGCTCAACTAGTAGATAAATTTTCATCCATTTTCTCATCTTCTTCATAATGTCACATTCAAATGGGATGAGAATTGATAACAAGATTTCAAGCAACTAAAGAATTACCTTGTTTCACCACCTGTATTGATACTTCTGGTATGTAGACCAAAAGGCAATAAAATGATAAGTCATCAAAGAAAATATTACAAAGGCACCTCTATATGATCATAACCCTCTTTTATTAGAATTTCATGATGAAACCATTTTTACTATCACCCTAACAAATCAATGAAAATTATACTTCAATGGGTCCGACACTCACCATGGCTCAAGGGCAGGAGTTTTATTCATCACTCAAAGTGATTATATTCCCAAAGCATATTGACTAGTATTTCCATGTACCAACAATATTGCCGAATATGAAGCACTCACTACATGAATTAGAATGGAAATCTAATGACACATCAAAGAGCTACAAGTCTATGCAGATTCACAACTAGTTATCGAATACGTTAATGATGAGTACCAAATAAAGGATGATAAGTTACTACCATATAAGAGAATGGTTGATAATTTCAAGAAATATTTTTGCAATATCTCCTTTAAAAAGTACCAAGATTAAATAATAAAGTTTCAGGTGCTATATAAACTATTGGATCTTTTCTAGATATACCTCACAATAGTCAAATAATTGAATTTCTAGTCAAAAAACTTTTGGGTCCTGATTTTGATGTCCCAAAGTTGGAATTCGTGTGCGATATTATTGGTCTTAATTCCCCATGGTATCATGATATATATAATTACCTTCATAATGACACCATTCCACCCAAACTAAATAGTAATAAAAAATCCTTCATCTTTTGCTCATCTCTCTTCACCATCCTTGGTGATACCCTATATTGAAAGAGTGTTGATTGTACCCTAGATGTTTAAACTTCAAAGAAGCTAAAACGACTTTACATGAGGTTGAAAAAGGTGTTTGTGGGTCACATTATAGTGGTCCTACCCTTGCTAAGAAGTCACAAAGAACATGATACTATTGGCCTACTATGGATATGGCAGCACATCAGTTTGCAAAGAAATGTCTTTAGTATCAACAACATGGAGATTTAATTCACACACTTGCTCAAGAGTTGCAACCAATTACCACTCCTTGGCCTTTTCACATCGGGGTCTCAAAATTATAGGAAAAATTACCCCCACCTCATCTAACAACTACAAGTTCATCATCACCACCACTAAATACTTTTCAATGTGGATGAAAGCCATTCCACTGACCTACATCACTAGTAAATAGATAGAAAAGTTTATCCTTAACTACCTAATTTTCTAGTATGGTGTTCCCCACACTATTATTAGAGACAATGGTACACCTTTCAAAAATTAAGATGTTTGTAGTCTTTGAAACCAATTCCATATACAACATTAGTTTTCCAATCCATATTACCCACAGGGAAATTGTCAAGCTGAGGTGTCTAATAAAACCATACTTAAAATCTTAAAGAAGATAGTCAATGATGTTGGTCATTACTAACACCTTCAACTTAACCCTATCTTATGGGATTACCATACTACCATCCAAACACCTATGGGTGCTACCCCATATTAACTAGTGTTTAGCAACGAAGCTATTTTTCCTATTGATGTTGAACTCTCCTCTTTAAGGGTATCCTTGTAACACCTTATCAAAAATGAAGAATACCAAGTATCCAAAATACATGAGTTAGAGTTACTAGATGTATTAATGCATTGAATCATTTGCAAGCCTATCAAAATTGTCTTTGTCGTAGTTACAACATGAAGATGAATACCCGAAGATTTGAAGTAGGTGATCTAGTTCTCAAAGAAAATCAGAAAAATCAGCAAGACTAGGACAACAATGGAAAGTTTGAGCCTGAATTTTTGAGACAATTTGTCATCAAAACGAGCTATGGGTTTGGATCTTATGAGCTTGAAACACTTGAAGGTGAGCCTCTACAAGAGCCCATCAATAGCAGTCATCTCAAAAATTTCATGCTTAACCCTCGGGGTATCCCAAGGTAAAAAATAAAAAATAAAGAGAAAATTTGTCCAATGGTGAAAATAACTTCAATGGAACCTTGACCAAGCACCATGGTGAAAACCTATTTATAGATGCCATGTGTAGAAAAATCCAATAAAACAAAAAAATAAAATAGAAAAAGTAAAGATAAAATTGTTCTCTAGTGAAAACCACTTTGGTGACACTTTGGATAAGTACCATGATGAAAAATTGTTTACAGGCACCATGTGTAGTGAGCATCAACTACCATCTATCAGGTTCTTATCCATTCTATTCATAATAAAGTCAACATCCCATCCATATTTATCTACCCACAATATTTTTCCAATCCACCTAGCATGGATTGGTAATTTTACGAGTGTTTAGTGTTATCCATCTCACCTAATATCATAATAAATTTAGTCCACTCAGTCCATAATAAATGATCCTACACCTTAGGGGAATTTTTATTATACCTAATCATCAAATTGGATCCTTGTTATTGCCTTGAATTAAAAAATAAAAAAACATCAATTATTCCAAACAATCCAAAAGTATCAAATATTCCAAAATCTAAAAACATACAAAATTACAAAAAATCCAAAAAAACATCAAATATTCCAAACAATCCAAAAATATCAAATATTCCAAAATCCAAAAACATAAAAATTACAAAAAAATCCACAAAATCAAATATTCCAAAAAACTAAAAAAACATCAAATATTCCAAAAATTCAAAGACAAATCAACACTTACACAAATTCTCCCATCCATAATAAAACCATTACCCATAATAACTCATTCATCACCACAATCATCTTTGACAATCAAGCAAAAGTGAATTACGCATTAGTTGAGACTTAGAACAATCATGAAAAATTGTAAGCTAAGGATCACTATTGAATCGACCCACTACCTACATACCTATTTCCTAAGCATTTGATTCATCATCTCAATCTATACCTTAATGGATTCATCTTTCCTACAATAGTCAAAATTCAAGATAACAATTACTACTCTCTTTGGCAAGAGATATGATGGATTTTGATATGTTTTGTTAGTCAGTATTTTCTTTTGGTTTAAATTTTTGTCCCCTTCTAATGCTTATTCAAATCCACCTCGATCTTTCAATGTCTTGGTGTGTCTAGAGGAGTATAAAATGGGGAAAAGTCATTGATTTCATATATTGTGTTTGTGGGATGTTCTTATAACACGAGCATGGAAAATATTTTCCATGTGTGTGTTGAAGTAGCTTCTTGCATAAACAAATGTACTTTATATATTAGGTCATTCATACCTCTTGTGCACTACAACTATCATGCTATAAGTCTTATTCTCTTAAAAATTCAAACAAGGTTTTCATATGTCTGGTATGAATAAGGATAATCCTATTTGTTTGTAGAGTCAAATTTCATGCAAAGGATACGTCACCCTAGTTCTTCATACCTTGGTGTATAGTGTCCATTTTCTATATCAAAATAAGGATTTATCTTTACATTTTTTATCATAACCAAAAGAAAAATAAAAGTCAAATTTCCATCCTATTATCAATTGTCCATATCATATCCAATGCCCATTCCATATCATAACTATAACTTTCACTATTTGATATTTGATCAACAAGATTTATTTATCCATCATTGTCCTACATCCTACATTTTCTTCTATCTTAATAATTCATTCTCATCCTACTAATCATTTTATCCATGTATCATGACACACAAAAATATATATTGCTTCATCCATACAATCCTTTTATACACAATAATTAGTACAAGTCATAACATCATACATATCCTACATACATAATAATAAGAATATAACATCATATAAATCATAACATAGTCATGAAAATCCATCACATTATAATCTATTGCATTGATCATTATTATACCATAATGTCAATAGAATAATCATTAAATGCATACATCCATCACATATCATCATCATCCCATAGAATCTTAATTAAGACCATCATTTACACATATATATCATCATACATATCATAGATCAGTACAACAAAAAATCTTCTCATATATATATCAAAGCAATGCCATGATACATTATAAATAATGTCTATACAATGAGCTACATGAGCTACTAGTGCTTGTTTTGTAGGTATTGGTCATGGTATTGGCGGTGCCCCTATGATCGATTTACTCTTTGATCTTGCTAATTGAGAAGCCCCTGATTGACTTCGAGTTGAGAAATAGAGAGCCCAACAATCTGCAAGTACATCTCTCTCATAGAGTCCTATAGTAGGTGGCCTCTTGAGTGATTCGTCGCATCTTTCCCATAAATTATGTCATCAACACACCACTTTTAGACTCTACCTACTATCTCATAATCTTTACATCTCTCTTGGCTATCCTCTTAGTCAATAGTACAAAGAGTTATCCCTCTCCACTCAAGTCATAATGATTCTCTCCAATTGAGCTTGACCACACTCAGACAAGGCAACCACCCGCCATACCTACCAATCCCCATCACCTCCTCCTCCCTTCCCACCATCCCCTCCACCCCGATCTACCTCCATCCCCCATCCATCATCTCGATCTCTTCGACCTTGGCCCTAATCTCCTCCACCTTGAGCATGATCTCCCATTTATCCTTGATGTCCACCTCCCTACTCACCATCCTATCCACCAAAATCAACTCCACCTCTATCCACTCCATCACCATCTCCCTCTCCAACTACCATAACCCTCTGTCATTGCCTCGAGCCATCCCTTGCTCTAGATCATGCCTCATCCTATTGGCATTGCCATCATCAAGATGTGTCAGTTTGATGGGCTTGTGTTGAGCCGACCATGTGTTATAGTCAACTATGATAACTGCATCTACTATAGCTACTCCATAGACCCACTGTAATGAAACCATGACTCAAAATATACAATAGTTGCATTAGGGGACATCATAGGTCCCTAATCTTGATATATCTCTAGGTGTGAGAAAAAATGGCCTCCACTCCTGGTAGACCATACACCTCACCAAACTATCTCCTATCCCACTTAGGAAATATCTCTCCATGATGTGAGTAGGATGACCAATCAAGTATCTCATCTTATTGTAATATAATTGGTGAGTGGCATTGTCTAACCATGCCTCACATAATTTCTAGTTTCTTGTCAAGTCTATCCACCTCACCAAAAATGCATCTCTAATAATTGAGATCACCTAGCCACCGATGTGTCAAAATATTATCAAATACAAAAAAAGGAATTCTGCTCCCCCGAACTCTCCACTCAACTGGTTGTGTCACAATGATATGATCCCAAGAAAAAATATGTAGCAGTGTCACCTTGTATGATAGATCAAATCTTTATCTATACACAACCTAATGTAATCATGGTATAGATGTGTAAGGATGCATGGTCCCCAAGCAAAAATAACTTTGTCGCTAAGCATCCGCTCTAGAACCGTCCCCTAGCTGATGGGAAACCCTCAAGACCTCCAATTAGGAACCAGTACACCTCCCACCACTTTGGCCAATACCAAATGGTAGAGCCTCAAATATCTCCATCACCCTCCTCAACTCCATCTCCCCATCCTCAATACCTAGGTCATCATGGACAAGAATACCCTCTCCAACGCACTCTCTCTAGAGTCGATATCATAGATGATTCTCTCTCCATGAATGGGGATCCTAGAAATCCTCCACACATCCTCCAGATTAATGGTAATCTCACCAATAGGATGAAAAAATGTGCATGTCCCACTCTGGCATATCTCTACTAGAGTTGACTTCATGGCCCTATGTGCTTTGATATTGAGAATATAAGTAATATATCATAACTCCACTACTGATAGAAAAGCATGATCTCTCTTTCCCATCTTGGTCCTCATTATAATGTCACAAGATGATGCTCCCTAGACATAATCGGCTCTAGAACTCTACAAAAATAGCATACTCAACATCAATAATGTAAAAAAGAATATCCTAAGTTACCTAGCCTATAGATGAAATGCACCAAACCCCTAAATTAATTGTGGACCAATTTTTCAATTGCACCATAGGGTAATCCCACAATAATGGGTCCCAAACTTGCACTACAACAAATCCTTATGATTTTCTCTATTTTTTGCTCCATTTTTTTGCTTCCACCCACTGTTTTAATGTATTTTTTGCTAATTTTTTGAAAAGGTCGGTGCTATTTATCAGGATGGTGCTATTTTTTGCATTTATTTGCATCGATTAGGACAAGTCGGCACTAGTTTCGGTGATACTTTGCACTGAAATTAGCACCGTTTTTAGTGCTGATATTAGCTTCGAGTGTGGCACCGCCTTTGGCTCCGAGTTTAGCGCCACTTTTAGTTCTGAATTTAGCTTCAAGTTTAGCTTCGGGTTTAGCGCTAGTTTAGATACCCCTATGTCAAAGAGACTTATTTATATGTCTCATCGATGATATAAAATAGTGAAATGTCAACAAGATACAGGCATATCAAGGAGAGAATTACTTACGTCACATCGAAAAGTTATATCTACAAGTGCTTGACGAAACACAACTCTTGAATATAACAAAGTAATGTCGATGAAACATTGACATATCGGTAAGACAAATAGGATTGTCTCATCGACACTCTTCAAGTAATGATCAAAAGCATACACCTCTAGACCGCCGGGAAGGTGAGCAACATATGCGGTAGAGCTATATAAACCGCAACCCCGCATCAAGAAGCCTTGAGCAAGGTGGTAGTGTGGTAAACAACATAAGGGAAGGGAAAAACACTGCCATACCACAACGGGTGTAATAAGAGAGAGAGGTAGTACGATAATCATGGAATCATTACAATTTACAACACTAAATGCAAAAGATCACATTAGTCACAATCCATTTGAATAAATCATTTAAGGAATCAAGAATATAGTCTGCCAAAATACTCTAAAACTCTAATAAACATACTCTAAATTTTTTGTCAAAATCTTATTTTCAGGCATAGCCTGCCAAAATGGAGTTTTCATTTTAATAAGCATACAATA
This sequence comes from Sequoia sempervirens, assembly GCA_007258455.2. Lineage (NCBI taxonomy): Eukaryota > Viridiplantae > Streptophyta > Pinopsida > Cupressales > Cupressaceae > Sequoia > Sequoia sempervirens. The sequence continues at coordinate 83,567 of VDFB02275052.1, forward strand.
AAACCTTTGTTGAAACCTCATTTTTAGGCGTAGCCCGCCAAAATGGAGAAGTGTTTCAATAAAGAATGACAGAGAATGGTAAGGAGATGTGCATGATAGGAGGCATAGGATTCATTGTTGTTTATCTCATTCCTGCTCTGATCAACAAGGGTTACAATGTTCGCGCTACTGTTTGTAATCTAGGTATTTAATTGACATATGTTTGCATAATCTCAAATTCTTTCAGATGCTTTTGAAGTATCAATGTATCCTGTATAGGGTTTGGAATGACTTCCTTTAATTTTAAAAAATAAATCAGATGCTTTTGAAGTATCAATGTGTCCTATATAGGGTTTAGAATAATTTCTTTTAATTTTAAAAAATAAATAAATGATGTATTTTCCTATGATTAGATAATGTGGAGATCTGCTAAATCTTCCCTAGCACACTGTCCTCTTTCACACTGTGTTCATTACTCCAGCTGCTAGGGTTTTGCATTTGGCATCTTTAATATCTTCATGATAGTGGCTTTTAAATATATCTTAGTCTTTGCTTTAATCTTTATCATGGTAATTGTTATCACAGGGATTTTCACCCACATGTAGGGATGGAAAGCTCTACAATCCCGTGTATCATTGGATCAAACTCAAGTTGTGGGTGACCTATAATGAGATTGAACCTCCAGATTCTAGGCTGGCTTCCTATTTTTTCTTCTGTTTTAACTAATGAAACTAGTTGGGAAAAGGGAAGAAAGTGCTGAAATGAATGCAAAAACTAATTTATGTTCTGGTAATGCACTTAGATAATGATGTTGCATGCAACTTGTTTCACAATTACTTTTCAATAAACCTATTCGCACAACTAAATTTGAATAGTTTAACCACATAAATAATTTATATAAAGGCTTGACTGTATTACCATCTTTGAAGGAAAAGAACGTCTTCACAACTAAAATAGTAAAATAAGTCAGATGCACAACATATAACTTGTGGAATCAAAACTTAGTTGTAAACAAGCACATATGAATGAGACGGGAAAATAAAGGTTCCTGAGATTAAAACACGATAGATTCCTTATCAAATCATTCACATAGCATGAAACCTAAGATTTTGAAGGCAAATACTTAGTAGACTGAAAGGTAAAAGGAAAGCTTTGCAAATTGATAAAACTTGATTAACCTGTAATAACCTGTTGAATGTATTAATCTTGAAAAATAAATTGAGTTACAAGAAGCCTTCTTTGCAAAAATTGCAAAAGCAAGAGAAATCAAGAACTAGTGAAAAATGATGAAGCCATTTCACTTTATACAAAATGCCTCTCCAAGGCATGAAGGTGAAACTGAAAGTCAATTTTAATGAAAAAATGATAACTCCAAGGAAAATCCTGAGCATAAGAGAAAATCCTAATAAAAATAGCCCAAACTCATGCAAAATCGAGTGAACTTAGGTTCCAACTGGCTGTCAACTCGTAATTGATTCATGGGGCACTCAAACTGAACTGAAAATCCCCAAAAAGTGGGTCCAAGCATGCGAAAACCACCTCGTTTTTATCAATTCGCCCATGCAACTGGAACTCCATCCCTGTATCGTGCATGATTAATCTCCAGTTAAAAAATCCCTGATTCCTCAACTCTATCTGCATCTTTTGCATGATTTACCTTAAAGAGGACTAAGTGATTAAATATCAAAAATAACCAATGCATGATTATTTTAATATTTAAACGGGCAAGGAACCTCCTTATTTTCATTTTAAATATTAATGTAGTCATACATTAATATCCAATTACAATAATAGCTTGAACAAAATCATGCAAATATGCATGAGTCTAAGTGTTTATCACTTATAGAAAGGAAAAATGACTTGGTCATTTTTAGTCTACTCCATCATGACTCATGCAAATATTAGGTTATATTTGACTTTGGAAGTCATAAACCATAAGGGATAAATAAAACATAATGATTAATTAAAATCATTAGTAAAAATCAACCCCATGTCGACTTAGGGCAGACAAAATCCTTCAAACCCTAATCATTCATGATCATTTTGTATTTTGACTTTTGGCAAAGAGGTTCTGCTGGGAGGAAGCACCGCCACTGGAAGAGATAGGGTTTCAACTTGAGCCACGAATTTCTCTGTGAAATTTCAAGCTTGACCTTCATCTTTCTTTGCTACTTTTGATGGCGTATTTTCTTAGGAAACTTGTATGGTGAGCTTTTTCCTTTACAAGATGCAAAACTTCTGAAATTTCTTCGTTCTAAATGCATTTGTAAGGAATTTTAAGCCTTGGCCTTGACTATTTTCTAATGTATTTTGATCCTTGCATTCGTTCAATGTTTTATTTCTATGCTGGAGGCCCCACCATTTGAAGGTTTCTATTGGATTGGAGATTGAATCTGCTTGTCTTCTGGGAGTTTTTTGTCTGAAGATTTCATTTTTGCTGATCTATGGAAAACCTATAGATAAAACAAGATAAGTCTTCCTCTGTCATAATATGATGACTATTCTTCATATCTGAAGTATTTGCAGGCCCTCTAGCCGTGGCCATTCATTTATTCTGATGTAATTTTCCCTTTGGATATCTTCTTTGTCGATATTTTGCTTGTCTTGGCCGCCATCATCAAATCCACTGAATTTGTCTTCGACCTGGGTTTTAACTTCATTGTGGTTTTGACATGTACAGGTCGCGACCTCTTTGTCTTGTTCTCCTGCTCTCATATCACTGTAGGTAGACCCATTCATTCGAAGAAATGAAAAAAGTAGATGTATAGTATTATTCAAATCAGGCCTAAAGATTCCTTTAATGACACCTTAGACTGGTAGGCATCAACAATACAGTTAGACTGGTAGGCATCAACAATACAAGGGACCACAAATTTTACTTGATTCACAAGTTTTTCCTTTTTCAAGGCCTGTATCATGTCGACCATTGCAGGGAGCACAAATTCCTAAAACTGTCCTTTGTAACTAGCAAGAAAATTTTTATTTCTTTGAGCAATATACCTTCATTCATGCCATTGGATGCTCCTCAAATATGACTGTTGTTCCTTTATATCTTGATATATGCATCTCTTCATGAACTTTCAAATCAAGAACTACATCTTTGTCCTTTCCACTATGAAAAAGAAGTCATTATTATTTCACTCAAAACAATCATTGCTTGAACATGGTCTCTGTTATGACAACAATGTGATTTTCCTAAATCTTGCATTGTCAAGCTTTTCTTCATGAATGTAATATGCCCCTTTTAGTGTCATTTTTATATTCTCTCAAAGGTTGCACTATCATTATTATGACTGCCCCTTTGTGATTCACCTTTAGATTGCTAATACTGTCCTATGACACAAAATCAGGACTGTCCCGTTTGTAAACTAAAATTTCATTAAAGGACTACCTTGGAGTCCGTGTAACTGCGGGTATCATTGAATTTTTATGAAGACTTTGTTCTGTATTACCTCCATGACTACCTTTGTTTCTGATTCAAAAGATCTGGTATATTCTTTGACTCTACATGTAGCTTCCTATTCTTTATTGTCAATTGTTACTTAAAAAATTTTCCTCATTAGTACTTCAAATAAATTGTCTTGTTTGATTCCTTTTGGTATGCATTCTCTAATGTAGAGCAATGTTCTGTTGTGAAAAAAACTCACACAACAGTGTTACTGTATTGGAACTCAAGAATGGTTTATTCTTGTTGTGCTTTGAGACTGTTACATATTGATGATGATGCTCCATTTCGGTCTTTTGTGGACTGTGTATAGTTGTACAACTCTATGATTGCTTTCCTTTATTTTGAGTTTGATGATCAAACTATCATGCATTCATTGAGGCATGACTTAAGAGAATACCATAATGCTGCCATTATTACTTGTGAACATGATAACTGTGAGTGCTTTGCTTTTACATGCTACATATATAATTGTTTATGAGCTGGGCTCAACCCTTATGGGAGCCACATTTTCCACCACTCATAACAATATCTATCAGTTGAAATGATATGATTATACCTGTACCTGCACACTAAACAAATGTATTAGCAAAATAAATGAAGTTGAAAGCTTCCATTGAACTTCGTTTCTCTAAACATCTGCTTTTCAATGACTATGTCATCTGGTGAATGCCTGATTGGGTGTGCATTACATTTATGTTGGTAATGTAGGCATGAGGTAGGATGTGATTTTTCATTGCTGTAACACCACCTTAATACAATCTTGTAAATGCATTCGGAGCTTGGAGCTGAACAATCTGAAGACACCGGAGACACGACAACTAAAGACTTCAAGTGTGACAACGATTCGTCATTCCAGGAAATGACGAATCACCTTCTCTCTTATACCTATATTCTCTTCAGTTGTGTTGTGCACATTTCCTTTTTGTATTCATTATTTGATTATAAAAATCAAATTAAGCTACTCCCGCGGCTTGTGCAGGACTTTAGTTTTTATAATATGAATAAAGCAACATTTCTTATGCAAATTTATGAATTCTTTTGTTACAAACTTTTGCATAATCACACTGGAAATTCACAAGTAATTACATTTTGGATTAGAATGAATACTTTAGCAGAAAAATGTACCTTTCAATGAGAAATGCAATTCAGCTCTGCCTATTTTGAGCTGTGGCTAAAAATAGGTAACAATAACCCTTGAGTTCCATAATCCACCTTCAATCTCTTCTAAGAATGTTGTCTTAAGCTAGACTACATAGTATGCATATAAAGCAAGTCCTTCATACCTGCCATTGTTCCAAACCACCACTCACCACCTTGCTTAAAATACTACCTCCATAAGCACAATAACATGTTTTAAAATCATGGTTTCCAGTGATTGACCATTAAGGTCACTACTTTCATCAAGATACAATGAAATTTTTGTCTTCAAACTTAAGGCATTATGCAAGATAACATTGTGAATTGTTTGTTGTGTATGATTTGATTTTCTTGCACATTTAATGCTTTGCTAACTACCTTTAAGACTGGATATTACACCATCAACTACAATCTCAAACAACTCACTCACTGTCACTTGAAGATTCCTTTCATGAGCATCCTTGTATAAAATCAAACTATGCCCTATAGACTGCCTACTTACTAATATAGGGGACTCATTGTTTCATGGTATTTTGAGTTTTATTTAGAAGGGGTTAATATGTGGCATTTTTATGTGCAAGAAGAATAGATTGTGATGCAACGTTCAGGTATGGACGGTTCAAGCAAAATTGGATTGCTATCGGTTTCTTAACCAGGTTGGATTATACCTTGAGACGGTGTGAAACACTTCCGGGTGTTTTCACTTTGAAGCAAAACTTGTGTGTAGGAATTTCCAAATATCTGATAGAGGAAGTTCCTGCATTCTAAAGATAAAATCATAAATCTGCTTATCCAGTTTCTGATCAAACCTGAGATCTTTAATATCTGATAGATAAAGTTTGTACATTCTAAAGATAAAATCATAAATCTGCTTATCCAACTTTTGATCTAATTTGAGGTCGTGAATATCGAACATAGAAAGTTCCTATATTCTAAAGATAAAATCATAAATTTTATTGGTCCAATTGGAGATACAATTTCAGGTCATGAAGCTCCAATAGAGAAAGTTCCTACATTATAAAGATAAAATCATAAATCTATTTGGTCCAATTTGAGGTCCAATTGTAAGGATTTGTCTTTTTAATTATACTTTCTGACATTTGTCTTGATACAAATTGTTACTTTAGAATTATGGTATTTCTTTTCTTGTAATGTTTTCAACCCTCATTTCAGGGAACAGCTTCAAAGATGGTTCATTTAGATGGAGACTACACTTTTCCGCTATAGGTTCCATCTAGAAACACCAGAAGCTTAGGTACTATCATACTCAGGTACAATAGAGTTTGAGGTTACCTTGTTCTCCTTGATACAAAATGTTTTCCTTCAATCCCTCTTAAGCAACATTCACTATTATGGACTCATCATTGTACCTTTCATGCATTCGATTTAATTTTTTATGTGGAAACATGATGTCTCCATGTTTACAAGTGATGACTATTGTGTAAGCTTTTAATCTACATGAATGGCCCTCATGTTCAATTCTTGTGACTGTTATGATGCTTGGGGCTGCTTACTTTTAACCAAACTGTTAATGAAAACTATCTTGGAATCCTTGATGATAAGTTTTGTCAGAATCATGGCTATGTTGATAGTGGAATGTTCTTATTAATAAGGATAAATCTTTATCAATAAGGAGATTACCCCTTACCAACATACTCCACTATCCTTGCAAAGATTGATCTTTAATGCTTCATGGATGGTTTACTTGTGATTATCCTTCTCAAATGAAATAATAGGG